>CM021102.1:657858637-658146885 GCA_007115665.2 Sequoiadendron giganteum
ACTTGGAAATCTTAATCATTGTTTTGAAGGGGCACGTAGCGGTCCTATTAATTAATGACATGTGTAACTTTTGGCCCGAGGCCTAGTTTACTCCTTCATTTCTATAAGAAGGATTTCAAGGCCAGAAGTAGGGGTTAGCAAGCCAAAAATTTTGAAGGTCGAGTCTAGGTCTAGTTGCAGAACATATTGTAAGAATTTCATTTCTGAATGTTAAGGCAATTTAGATTTGGGGTTCGCTTGTAATGGGTTTTATGTTTATGAAATTGCAAGGTTCATAACAGTACTAGCATTTGAGTTATGATGATATATCTCAAGCTCTTGTCTCTCCTGTGTACAAACATATCATAATTTTGAATAAAATGATCAAGGATTGTGATGTTCATCTCATTATTGTGATGAGTATGTTTCCGTTTTGGCTTTAATTTGAAGAATTAATTAAATGCTTGGATGGAAGCATAGATGGGTATGTTTGTAAAAGGATTTGGTAAGAAGTATTGGGCTGGGATAGGGATTGACAATATTGTAATGCAATATTTCCAGGGATCATATGTGTTATGTATTTGAATCTGTTGTTGCTTCCTGAATGTTTGTAAACTTGACTCCCTAATGGTATATGGCACTGATCTAAATTGTATGAATTTATGAAATCCTATTTCTGTATGTCTTTACTTAGAGCTTGCCACCAACTTGCAATTAAAATGACTATCATAAGTTATGAAATGATGTTATAATCATCTCATGCTCCAGGTGGTTGATATTACTGATGAACAGCCAATTTATTTCAGTCTTATCTCATTCTATTGAGCTATTAAGTGAGGATATCTGTGAACTTTTAATAACATGTTTATGAGTTTGGTGCAGAGATCATAAATACTTTATAGGGACCACCCTCCTGGGTCTTGCAGAGCTCGAAGTGTAGGAGGTTATTATTAAAATCCTCATCAATTGGTCCAGGTCCTCCGAGCTACCCTTGATTGGAATTGGCAATTTCATAGGTAGATTAGCAGACAAACCTGGTTTACAAGAAAAAACACCAACATTTTGTATCTAATTTTGTTCAAAATATTAATGATGTTCCATTCCATGCATGTGATAGTTACTTGGCTTTTCCTATGTCACTTGATATCTTTGATATTTCTCACATGAATCCTCTTGCTTTGGAGGATATCTTGTTGCAAGAAGATGAGATCATTGATACATTTCTTAATGTTACTCTACCTTCTCTTCATTCCAATGAACACTCTTTTAGAGATGATGCATTCATGAATTATGAATATCCTACTCATTCTAGTGAAATATATTCTAGGGAGGTTGCATTTGTGAATGATTAATTTCTTATCTATCCTAATGCACTCTCCTCTAGATATGATGCATTAGTGCATGATGAATCTCCTTCCACATTTGATCATGTTTGGATTGATGTTGAGAATATGTATTTGAATAACTATTCTACTAGTTGTGATGATTTTTTAAATGTAATATATGTCTTTGTTTCCCCTCAAAGGCCTAAGAGACTAGTCATTTACGTGACTCCAGCTAGTCCTTCTCCTGAAAGGGTTTGTTCTATTGATGGTGTTTCATTTGATAGTGATTCCCTTGATATTTCTAAGGCCCCATCTTGTAGATTAGTAGTCCATACATATGATACTAGAATGAATAAACAACTAAGTCTTCCTCAATCACCTAAACCTACAACTAAAGCACCTAGTGATTATGATCTTGTCAAGCAACTCCAAGTCACTCTAGCTAAGATCTCACCATGGGACTTGCTTCATTATGCTCCAGTTTATCAAGATATGCTTCAGGAAGCCTTGCAAAGGATCCTCTTGCCTTCATCCACTAGGTCAGAATATGTTGATGCGTTGATAGCTCATATTTGTGTGAATTCATCAAATATTACATTCTATCCACAAGAAATCTTGCCTCCAAAAGTACAGAATCAAGAAGACCCTCTAATGATTATAGTTAACATGAATAAAATTGGCATTAGATGTACTCTCATTGATGTTGGTTGAGCACTCAATGTATGTATGTAGCATTCATCTATTACCTAAAATTAATATTGATCCATCTTCTATTACTGCTTCTTGTTTTGACATTCATGGGTTCGATAATGTTGGGAGACAGGCTAGGTATAATAGTATTACCTCTCCAGCTTGGACCCATTACTATACCCAATATTGTATATGTTATGTCAGAGAAGTTACCTTACAACCTTCTCCTTGGTAGACTATGGATTCATGCTATGGGTGCATCTCATCTAACTTGCAAAAATATATTAAGTTCATTTACAATAATAAATTAGTCATAGTTAAGGTTGACCTTGACACTATGCACTTATGTGCAATGGCAGCTACTATTCAAGCTTCGGTTGTGCCTACTCTTATTCCTTCAATATCTTCTAATGTGTCAATGTTTACTCCAGTAGTACCTACTACAAAGGATACTCTCGAGATAAATGTCCCTAAAGAAGATCCTTCTGAAGTAAGGAACACTAAGTTTTCTCCTTCCACCTCTTCTCGAAGGAATTCATGTCTTGGTGATGATTGGGGTTCTCTAGACTTTACAGAATCCTTCCCTGGAGACTATAAAGTCGAGCCAACCCACTCAAACCTTTTGACAACATCATCCACACCCACTATCAAGGATGATTATTATTTTGCATCATGGGTTAATGTGAATGAAAATTGCAATGCTCTCTATGGAGATCAACCTCCTTTCTCTTCTATCTTTGTATCTTCTTCTTGTGAGAAGTCAATATTTTCTCCACAAGAGAAAGGGATACTTCTCGCTCCTCACTCTTTGTCTCAAAAAGAGCATCTTTTGTTACAGCTTCTTAAATACTTCTTATTTACTCTTCCTTCTCCTAAGAGATCTTACAAACATGATCAAACAAAACATTCATTTTTCACATACCATTGATTTTTTGGCCATTCCACTAGTGAATGTAAGGCCTTGAAAGATAAAATGCAACTTCATGATTCAGGTGTCATCACTCATTTGTTTGTTGATGCACCTACATCTTCATCAAATGATAACCGATATTGAGGTTTACCTCTATCCTATTGAACCACCAGAAACATAAACACAAGAAGGGAAAGAGGATTCCCCTAATGATCCTGTTGGTGTTTTTTCATGTAAACTAGGTTTGTCTCCTAATCTACCTATGGAATTGCCAATTCCAATCAAGGGCAGCTCGGAGGACCTAGACCAACTAATGAGGATTTTAACAATAACCTCCTACACTTTGGGCTCTACAAAACCCAGGAGGGTGGTCCCTATAATGTGTTTATGATCTCTGCACCAAACTCATAAAAAAATCATTAATAAATTCACAAATAATCCCACAAATAGCTCAACAAAATAGGATACTACTAGAATGAATTGGCCCTTCACCAGTAATATCAACTACTTGGAGCATGAGATGATTACAACATTATTTCGTAACTCATGATAGTCATTTAATTGCAAGTTGGCAGCAAGCCCTAAGTGAAGATGTACAGAAACAAAGTTTCATAAACTCATACAATTTAGATCAGTGCCATATACCATTGGGGAGTCAAATTTACAAACATTCAGAAATTAACAATAGACTCAAATACTTAGCGCACACAATCCCTGGCAATATTGCATTACAATAGTGTCAAACCCTGTCCCAGCCCAATACTTCTTGTTAAATCCCCCTACGAACATATCCATCTATGATTCCATCCAAGCATTTTAATTAACCATTTGAGTTAAAGCCAAAACATAAAGCATACATATTAGAACAATGAGATGAATGTCATAATCCTTGATTATTCTATTCAAAATTGTGATATATTTGTATAGAGGAGAGACATGAGCTTGAGATATAATGTCATAGCTCAAATGATAGTACTATTATGAACATCAAATCTTCATAAGCTTAAAACCCATTACAGAAGAACCCCAAACCTAAATTTCCTTAACATTCAAAAGAAAAGTTCATACAATCTATTCTGCAACTATACCTAGACTCAACCTTCAACATATCTAACATGCCAGCCCCTACTTCTGGCCTTGAAATCCTTCTTATAGAAAATGAAGGAGCAAACAAGCATCGGGCCAGAAATTACACATGTCACTAGTTAAAAGGGCCATTATATGCCCATTCAAAACTATGATTAAAATTACCATGTCCTGCAGCATCTTCCCATTGATTTTATCCACTACACAATAGCCACCGCATTAGTTACACCTCAAAACCCACGCTCAAATCCATCATGATAACAAAACCATAATTAGTTATACTATAACCATTGAGTTGTTAGTTGCTAGTAGTACATACAGTTTCACTCCTCTTCGGTTAAGTACTTGTCCACCCAATTTTGATATTCTTCATCCGTGGGCCAGTTAAAATTCACCACCTCCATCACCCTAGTATTGTAAGGTGTGAACTTCACCGCGACCTGGTTGCCTTCTCTTTCAAATGACTCCAAGAACATGCTGGTATTAATTATTTTATCCATACTGCTTACCAACAAGTCATAGTCTAAGTCCGCAAATCAATTTGATTTGTACATTAATGACCTCTTCTACCCTCTCCTACCATTGTTGCAATGTCTTAATGTTTCCTTGTGTATCTATTATATCCGGCAGAAAAGTATCATTCCAATCATCAAAACTCTTTACTAATTCTCCAATTTTTCTACTCAAATCATCAGGTAGGGCTTGGAATCCCTTCAATGATTTTACAAAGCTTTGAGTAGGCTATAATGATTGGGGCCTATTATTTGCATCAAATTTGGAAGCCTTAAACATAATATCTAAATCAGTGGTCCGAGGGATCCACTTCTCAACCAAAGGTAGAACCACTTCCCGATCTCTATTAATATTTTGTAATCCACCCAAGAATAAAGAATATAAAGAATGAACAGATGGTAGTCTTGAATCAACCTTCTCATTTAAATGCTTCAAAACGGTTTCAACCAACTCATTGTGTTTAGCCATAGCATCATTCTCACTCGCCTTTAGGGCAGCCTGTAATTCAGTGATCCTATTCATTATCTGCTTTTTGGTAGGGTCTGCAGAATACTCCATTTCCTCTTCAACTAGCTTTGGTACAGGGCTAGGAGCAGGTGTCTGAATTGGGGATCCAAGAATAGAAATGATTGGGATAGTGGGGGTTAATGAACCCAAAGTAGTAGGTATTACTCTGACAACAGGAGCATTGGATTTTTCTCCCACCTGCCCATATTTTAATCTATCTACTTTAGATTGTAGCTCGACATTTCTCTACTGCATTTTACTATATTCCCCAATTATTACATTACACTTTTCCATTAGGCTCTTCCTTTCAGCCTCTTCTCTCTCAGCTTCCTTTGGTCCAATTTGACCACATTCAGTGTCAGGCTTGTGGCTTTTGTTGTTGAGGTTTCAGAAGCTCTTTTGATAATGAGCCCACCCCTTAAATTTGGGCTAATATCTGTCACATTTGGTTTTCTACCCTGATGTGCCAGTGCCCATATGGCCAGTGTCTCATACTCCTCACTAAAAGCAGAGTCTTGTAGGGCTACCTTGACTTCTTCCTCACTACTTTGCATAGGATGCTTGGAATGCATAATAGAATTGAATGCCACAACATTAGCTATGTCCCACTCATGGAGGAGTAAGACACCAGCTTGAGTTACAAGTTTCCTTCCTTCCTCAGGAGTGATGTTCTTGAATTGCTCCATTAGTTCAGCTTTGACTTCATCATCATTCTCCTGGTCTGACCTATCAGGTCTTGACTCCCTCCTGTTCTTGCACCTATCCTAATATTCTTCTAATTTCATTCTCTAAATCAATTGCAAGAATACAGGAGTTTTCACAAACACATCATCATCTAGGAATGCCTTGCAAGCCTCCATCCTAGAATCCTATACACACTTCCCCTTTATATCCATATCAGTGAGCACCAATTGTGTTGATCTAGGAGGGGAGGGGATACCAACCTGCATTTCCTGATCAGTTATGACTATTTCATCCATCAGAGCCTCTTTTGATTCTTCAATCCTTCACCTCTTAAGGCTTGGCTCTGATGACAGCTCCACAGGATCATCTTTAAATGGTGAATCCAAATCCATAATTTTTACCCCTCCAGGCTTCGTAACCCCATGACCCGACAGTGATGATATTTTCATTATTTGCTTTCCCTTTTTATCTCCTGCCTCTATATCACTACTATCATCTCTCCTCCTCCTGTATAAAGGCCTGTCCACTGGCAGTTCATAAATTGGCCTTGTTTCTTCAGGCCTCACCTCTAACTCCTGAATTCCAAAATCCATTTCTAAACTGACTTTCTTGGTCCTCAGGATATTCGTGATTTCCTTGAAATTATTCATCAAAAAATCAATTCTTTTATGAAATGGATTAAACTCCATCAATGGATCATACCTTGGATCCATTCTATGCACCATGGCTAGCATTTTCTCATAAGCAATCCATTTCTCCTTATTTAATTCCTACTGGCTCAAATCAAATTCATTTCTAATTAAATCCTCAAGAAAGTTGAAAACATAAATAAATTTGCCACCTTTAATTTTCTACCTAAATAGGGCAAAGAGTCCCTCAGGGTCATGCTGCCTCTTTGACCCACTCTTCAAATGGTACTCATCAAAATATTGGCCAAAATGAACCCATCCTCCCTTGGAAAATATAAAGTCTGAGACAACAGTATAATCAGGGAACAAAGTCCCTTTTCCTCTTCCTATCAGATTTTCTTCATGAATGCAACCTAGTTGCCACATGACCTCTGCAAATCCCATCCTTGATGGTACATTATACGGGAGAATACGAGGAGCTCCCTGGAAACCATAGACCCTTAAAACAGTGCTTACAGGGTAAAGAATGATATTGCCCCAATTATGGCACACTTTCAAATTAGGTCTTCTTACTTTGGGTCAGAGGAAATCATGAAAATCCTGAGGAATCCTTAGCACATTCACCATCAGTTTAGCCCTAAGCCTGGAAGCAAAGCAGTTATCAAACTGCACTAAGCTGGCACCTCCCTTGTTGCAAGATAAATCTGCACTGATAATTTCTCTCCATTTACCTCTCGCTTAACTCCATTTTCTCTGAGAAAAAGTCGGCATTCTCATACAAGAACATGTGCATTAATAAGGAGTACCAAAAGAAAGGAGTACCAGAATCTCCATTATGCAACTTCAGCAAACCCTCATATATTCTTTCAGCAAGGAAAGAAGCATAGTCGTATACTATAGAAAAATTAGGATGTTGAATCTGAGCCCCCATAAACATATAGGTGATGGGCATCACATTATTAGGGTTGAAACCAATGATTTGGAAAAGTGAATAAAACGTTACCAAGAAATGATCAACAAAGCAGCTTAACCTGAAAGGCTCTCGGTCAGTTGGGCTGATGTGAATTGTTGAATTGCCCGCCCTAGCTAGATGAGGGGGAAGCAACTTTGATCTAAAAAGAGGTTGTGACTTGGCATATTCTTGCCTCATCTCCTCAAAGTCTATCTGAACCAGAAATGGGCTATACTCACTTAAATCAAAAGCCTAACAAATTTTACCTGCATTCACATTCAATAGAACCCTGCCATCATTATCCCTGATAATCCTTGTGACAGGATCATATCATGCAGCCACTACCCTGAGTAGGTCAACATCAAGAAACACATTCGGTACCACAAGTTTTCCCATATCTTACCTTCAACCATTTGAAAAAGGATGAGACACATTTTGTTACCCATACCATCTCCTAAACATTTTCAAACCTATCATTAACACTCTAGCATTTGCAATGTTATAGGTTTTACATCTTAATCCCTCACCTAGGGTTGTCCCATTCATTAAGACCAAACCCCTTTTCTTGTCATTTGTTGACAAAGGGAATTGGTCAAGGAAATCATCATATAGATTCCTGTGTACATAATCAATACGGCTAGAATGCTGCTTCGATGGTGCCATTTTAAACAACCAAGGCTTCTTTAAAATCAAAATCGTAAACAAACTAGGGCTACCCAAAATGAAACTACAGCAGAACCTTGCAATTTCCCACAATTCAAAATAAACAGTAACCCTAGAACCGTAATCAAGGGAAAGCATTGATCAACACAATGCAACCCTCCACAAGAATCACACTCAAATAGAAACAGAGATAAAGAAAACCAACTCATGGAAATTTGCACCTCACAGAAAAACAAACCCGTGCTGCAACTGCTTTGAAAAAACTCTATCTTTGGCTCAGGATCGCTTTGTAAACACTTGAATGTCTTTATGGCGATGATAGTATGAAATTAAGTACTTAGAAGTTATGAAAATTGGCCAGTAGACGTCTCGTCCGCCATTAAAGCTTACTTGCATGTTGCGCCAACAGCTTCAATCACATTTGATGCAAGTTTGAATCCCCGCCGTCAATTTCTTGTTTCTGTCAGATCATCAAATGGCCATCTTCAAAAGGCTAACAACATCTCCATGTCACTATCAAGGGCCCACTATAATATGCACCGAGAAAAGAACACACATTGCACCCACCTGCGATATCGCAATCACTAAACCCCCTTCGATTTAGGATCACACAATGGCGGGAAACCGTCGATCTCCATCATCAGTGATCACAATTATACATAACAAGCAGCAGCACCAACACCTATCCATCGAGCAACTTTTCCATGAAGTTTAAGACATCGTCATTGATTATAAGCACGTGCATCTCTCATGTGGTTTAGTAACCCACTCAATAAAAATCTAAAGGCCGATACACATATTAAACACTTTATTTACTCCTTCCAACACCGACAACTCAGGACATGTGGCACTGGCCCATGATATCGTGATCACTAAATAGCCAGCGGTGATGTCATCGCGGGATTGCAGGGAATGATCAAGATCAACCTCAGGGAGATCGACGGTCACTAAAATAACCCTTGCAAAAAATTAAAATTACTTAGAAGAAAATAAGGGGAAGGGGACACCGCCTAGGGCAATGACAGTCAATGACTCAAAGTTTTTCTTTTAAAAGCACAAGGCACAGGCCGACCCAGACTTAGGTAAATAAAAGGGGTTGGACGAAAATTTCAGCATTTTATATTAAGAAGGGGCCCTGACTAGATGATTCAATAGGACATAAGTTGTTCTTAAAACCTCCTCCAGAAAGTAATGACAGAAAAGACCTAACCCAAAAATAGAACAGTGAGGCTTCAAGAAAACAAGGTAGAACACCAGCCCCATATATCTTCTGAATAACAAGGCAAACCAGTGATAAAAAGAAACCAACGACTTGAAATTGAGGCTCCATCAATGGCTCCAGTTGGGGATGTTCATTCCACTAGAATGAAGCAAGAATAACAGAATCTCAGGTAGAGTAGACCAGTTGCAGAGACAACCAAAAGGATTATCCAGAAAAGACAATCCCACAAAATCCCAAAACCAACAACAAAACTATGTACAAACCTAAACCTATTGTTCATGAAAAATAATACCTCAACTGAATTATAACTTCAAGAATTGTCCATGAACTAGCAATTCAAGAATATCACCTGTCATTTCTTGGAGGAAAAAAGAATACTCCCTCCACTTGTCATTTATCAAGAATGGACCTAGCCAAATTGCATCAAATTTACCGTGTTTCCCCTTGTCTTCCAACTTGGCATTCCACATCAAAACCATATCTCCATTTTGGAAAGTTCTTACAATTGTCCTTCTGTCATACAAATTTTTTATCTGCAACTATAATTTGGCATTTCTTATTTGAGCTTCCCTTCTTGTCTCATCTAGCTCTATGAGAGCCTCCACTCTTAGTTGCATCTCGTCTTCTATCTCATTATCATACATCTGGACAAATCTATACATTTCCATGAGGTTATTCTAGGGCAACCTTGCATTTATCTTATATACTAAATCAAATGGGGCACATCCTATTGCTTTCTTCACAGTCACCCTGTCTGCCCAGATTGCTAATTTTAGTTTAGAATCCCACGCCTTCTTATTTTGATCTAGGGTCCTCTTAATAATCTTCATCAAGCTTTTATTGCTTGATTCTGCTTGTCCATTTCCTTGTGGGTGGTAAGGTGATGAATAAGAAATTTGGATTCCATATTTTTCACAAAATTTCATGTACTCCTCAGATCTAAAACACATTGCATTATCTAACACAATCCTTTCAGGACACCCAAATCTGGTCACTATATTATTCATTAAGAAGTCAATTACCACCTTACTAGTTGCTTTCTTTGTTAGAATCGCTTCCACCCACTTGGTAAAGTAATCAGTGGCCACCAATATCCATGAATTGCCACCACTTGATTTGCATGCTATCTCCCCTATAAAATCAATACCCCATTGTTGAAATGGAGATTGAATTACAATCGGTTTTAAAGGTAAGTTACCAGAAAAATTTAACTTACCAGAAAAACATTGACAAGCATCACATTTCTTCACTAATTGATATGTATTCCTAAAAATGGTTGGCCACTAGAATCCAATCCTCATTATTTTGTGTGCAGTAGTTTTGGCCATATAATGCCCTCCACAAACTCCATTATGCATTTCATACAAAATTTCTTTAGCTTGATCCTGATCTACACATTTTAGCATAACACCTTCTCCATTTCTCCACCAGAGTTTCCTGCTATGATAACATACTTGATCGCATGTAACTTTAATGTCCTTTTTTCATTCTCACTCAACTCATCAGGACATTTCATCTTTCATAAATAATAAATCACACCCTTATACCAATCAAAGTGCTCCATATCACATATGTGTGATCTCTCCTCTTCTTCAAGCAAATTTATCTGATTAGCTTCCAGATTACTTTGGGTCATAAGCTTGGCCAATCCTTGTACCCTCACTAACTTAGTAATCTAAATTTCAATGTTGAATTCTTGGATCCTATTAATCCATCTACACCTCCTTCCTAACACTTCTTGTTGTGTAAAAATGTCCTTTACAGCAGCACCGGGCACATAGGCGATTGTGGTAGCTCCCATCAAATAGGTCCTGAAAGCTTTGATTGCTTTTACTAGTGCATATGCCTATTTTTCATTTATGTCATACTTGAGTTCTACAGCATGCGATGATTTTTTGAAAAAGGATGTAGGTTGCTCAAAACCTTCAGCATTCTTTTGTAATAACACAACTGCAATCGTGTGGAAGGAAGCAAATGAGAAAATCTGCAAAGGTTTGGAAAAATCAGGGGTTTTCAACATAGGTGCTTCTTTGAGAGCTTGCTTAATAGCATGGAAAGCTTGTACTGATGCTTCTTCCCACTCGACCTTGGCCCCTTTCGTAAGCATCTCAGAAATAGGGTGAACTACTTCAGCAAAATTTGTAACAAATCTTCTTAAAAAAATGATTTTCCTGAAGAAAGACTGGATTGCCTTGACACTTCGGGGTTGCAAGACCTTATCTATTGCCATTACCCTCTCTGGATGAATTTTAACCCCATCCTTAGAAACAATATGTGCCAACAACTTTCCCTCCCTCACTCCAAAAGTGCATTTCTTGGGATTTAGGGAAATACCATATTCCAATGCCCTAATGAATATTTTCTGAAGATGTTCACGATGATCATCCTCTTTCTTGGAATACGTTGTTAAATCATCTTGATAAATCACCAAGAAAAAATTAATGAAATCTAAGAATGCCACATCCATAGCTCTCTGGAAAGTAGCCCCTGCATTTGTTAGACCAAAAGGCATCCTCGCATACACATAAGTCCCCCAAGGTGTAGTGAAATTTGTCTCAAATTGTTCAAACTCCTTAACCATGACTTGGTTATAACCAAAAAACCCATCCATCATGGACATTAACTCATGACATGTTATTCTTTGCAACATAGCCTCCATATTCGGCAATGGATAGTTATCCTTTAATGAAGACACTTTCAAATTTCTGAAATCCACACATAACCTAATGTCTCCATTCTTCTTCCTCACAGGCACCAAATTAGATACCCAAGATGAATGTCTAACTGGTTTGATGATTCCTGCATCTCTTAACTTAGTAAGTTATTCTTGCATTTTTGGATCCAAGGTGGGATTAATAGGTCTTTGCTTTTTCCTAAAAGGCTTAGCATCACTACTCAAAGGAATCTCATGTTGAAACAAATCTTGCCTATAAGCCTTAAGATCATCGTAAGACCAAGAAAATACATGTCTGAACTTTCTTAACAAGTTAATCAACATCTTTCTCACCCTTGGTGACAATTTTTTTCCAATATACATTTTCTTTGGTGATGCATCAGTCCCTAGGTTTACTTCCTCCAAGTCATTAGGATGGGATGCAGCATGATTAGTCTTAACCCTATCCTGGTTATCAAACATTCTTTCAAGAACAACTAAACCCTTAGGAATTGTGTTCGTTTTTAACTGAATAACTTCATTCCCAAACACAATATCCCTACCATCAATGTTCTCAACGAAGGCTCCAAAATCTATTTCTTGAGTTTCATACTCATCCACACAATTTAAAAATCTCAATATATCATCACCACTGTCAAAAACCTGCCCGTTCTTAATATTATCAGGAACAGATGGTCTAGTTTGCACTTCAACCTTTGAAATTCCAGCATAATTCATGTCATTCGGCCTTAATGCGATATTTGCTAACAAATCTGCCACCTTATTATGACCTCTTTCCATCCAGTTGATCCCAAAAGCATCAAAACCCTCCAATTCATCCCAAACAGCATTTCTATACTCTTTCAACATTTTATTCTTTGACATATATAGGGACCTGACTTGGAAAATCACAAGCTCTAAATCTCCAATAACTTTGAGCTTATTGATCCCATGTCTTTGATCTAATCTTAATCCTAACAACAATGCTTCATATTCGGCTACATTGTTAGTGCATTCAAATAACAGGGTGAAAGAAAATTTGAAAGTTTTTCCACTTGGTGAACTCAACAACACACCTGCCCCAACTCCTTCCTTTGAGTTAGTGCCATCAAAAAACACAGTCCACACATCATCAGATTCTGATAGACTATTGACTTCTGTATCAATTGGTGCAACAAGCTTATCACAATTACTAGGGGATTCCTCAGCCCTAAACTCATTTATGCCACAGTCATTAAAACATGTCAAATCCTCAGTCATACTATGCTCAATCATATGAGGTACCTTTGATTCTCTTTCAATATTGACATATTTTCCATCAATCCAAAAGGTAGCAAATGAAAAATCACATTGCATGTTGCCTCCCATTGAGGCACTCCATTTTCTTGACAATAGCATTCCAAAATGGGGGGGAATGTCTGCAACTAAAACAGTCATAGCAAGAACCCTATCAAGATACTGGGTAAGCACATAAGGCAGAGCCTTGATGGTCCCAATAAAGGGCACCTCTCTTGAATCCAATGCATAACATTTACTTTGAGTAGTATCAACTTTCAAGCCCATTGCCTCCATAATCTTTACTGGCATAACATTATTTGATGCCCCTGAGTCTATTATGCAATTTCTCAAAATTTTCCCATTGATATTAACACTTAAGAAAAAAGGCGTGATATTCTCCAAACACATATTAATAGAATTCCCTAGGTACACCGGGGGAATTTGAGTTACAATTCCCTCTATCTCTTTCACTCTGATTTCTTCCTTTTTCCTAGTTTCTTTACAATTTCCCTGATCCAATTTACCATTAGGAATTCCAGTAATCAGGGCTATTGTCTTTTCTCTATGCTCATCTATTCTCATCATCTCAAGCCATGGTACAGTAGCCTTAACTTGAGATAGTACTTGAAATATATCCACAGGTGTGCACCTGGACACGCTAGGAGTCATTCCATCATTCGTTTCTCTCTTCTCCCATTGTTGTTTTCCTTCAAGTTTCTTTTGCTTTTCCTCTGAAATTACTTCAACAGACTTGGCAATCACTTTGGTTTTTATTAATAGAGGATTAGCATCTTCACTGGGCTTTTGGATCTCAGTCTTTTTTGCCCATATCTTGTCATCCTTGACATCCTTGATTTTGACAGCATCGTTTTTGATATCTTCTTTGATATCCTTGCTTTTACCTTTATGTTCCTTAATGAAAATGCCAACAGGCTTGCCCTACTCAGTTCCCACAGTCCTATTTCTTAACTGTAATGTACTTCTCATCTAAGCAGCCATCTCTTTAATTAACCAAGAAATTTCATCTTCTGATGGTCTTCTTAAGGATACTGGATCCTCAGCCTGTTCCATATTGCAGACATGGTGGTCAAACTCACCTTCTTCATCAGAAAAAACCTGTTGATGGTATAATTCACTCTTTTTTCGTTGACTATTAACATCAACCTCTTGCAATTCCTCATTAGAAGAAAACTCAATCTCATCAATATATGACCGGGCCATACAACAATCTACATCATTTTGCTCGAAATCAAGAGTGTGCTGATGAACGTTCTCTTCTTTTTCTTCTGCAGCAAGCAGCTGAGTGACACCACAATAATTTTGGTCATGTGGGTGTTCACATACCACACACCATGGTCTATCTTGTGCCATATTTACAGAATGCTTATGCAAAAGATCTGGTACCTGTTGATCATTTTTAGGCTTCTGGACAGGTAAGAGTGGTTTTCCATCCTTCCAATTTGTATTGTAGGTTGAAATAAGTAGTTAAACAAACATTTTCATCAAGCCTCATTACTTGAAACAATTTCTACATTGCCTTTTGGAATCTAAGGTTAAACTTTGTTGCAGGCTCATTAGCTGATCTTTTTGTGGTATTGAACTCATTCAACATAAAACTAGCATTTGCTTTGTCACCATATTGTTCTTTAAAGCATTTTTCAAAATCCTCCCATGAGCCAACACTAGAATTTGATAGACCCCTGTACCAATCTCTTGCATCTTCTGTTAAGGATTGGACAAACAATTTCATCACTACATCTTCATGTTCTACCTCATAATCATTTAACATATCCATGAAACCTTTCAAATGCTCTTCTGCTGAAAAGGCATTATTCCCAGCAAATTTGTTCATCTTTTCCCTTAACTCATCAGGAATAGGGTTTGGGTACCCTAGAATACCATCAAAGAATAGTTGTCTATATCTTTCCAATTGTATAGGCCTCCTTTGCAATAATCCATCAACTTTTTGAGATTTAGAACCATCTTGATGTGAATTAATCAACTTGGTAGCCTGAATCCTTGGGCCATAACTACTTGTGATATTCTCCTGACTAGGTTTAGGATCAATTTTCAAAATCTCCTGATGACCTGATGAAGTTGTGGCTTGTGCTACCTCATCTAGATTTTTCATTCTTAGGAAACTTATTTTCCTTCTTTTTTCGGCATTTGTAGCCTCAATTTCAGTCCTCTCTAATTCTTCTGCTCAAGCTTCCCCTTCCCTTCTAACCTTCTCTAAGGTAGTTTCTACTTGTGATGATACATGTGGGAGGGGAACTTTTTTAGGCTGGTGGGAAACCATCCTTTTAGTTATTTTGATTCCTTCAGCCTTCTATTTTCCCTTGTCCACAACAGGTTTAGGATCTGAATTATCTGATTGTGACTTAACAGGGTTCAAGGGTTTTGGGTCCATAGGCCTTGGTTGAGCCTTAGCTTGACCTTCGGGACCCACTTTAAACATCATCTTCACTCCCTTATCAATAATTTGTTGCACAATAGGACCCTTCTCTTCTAGGTCCAATCCACTTTGGTTCAGGAGTTTCATTTTTTCCAATTGTCTCATTAATCCATCCCTTTCAATGATGGCATTCACCAATTTTGTTTCCTTTTCTTTATCCTTCTTTATCCTAAGCTCAACTTGCTTTTGGATTTCTCTTCTTAAAGATCTAATATCCCCAAAAATATCTTCGGGGTCAGGCAAAGTTATGTCAGAACTTGATGTCTCACTCAAATCTATCAGATTTGTGTCTTCCTGTCTAAATAATAAAGGTGTTCCATCATCTTTAGTGGGAGGAGGAGGCACATCACTGGTGCATTCTCTGTGGTGGCTTCGACTTCTACTCCTACTTCTTCTCTCAGTATATTGGACGTTAATGGGCCCTTTATTATGACATGTTACATCCTCTTGGACTGGTGTATTAAACAATGTATCAAAAAATCCACAACTATCTGATTTAGAATGTCTAGATACATGCTCAAAAGTTTTAGGGATAGGATGCAAAGGCTTACTTGTACCTTGATGTACAAGATTCAAGGACGCGGGAGCAATGTTGTTGTTCTCTAGTTTCTTCTTTATCTAGTCTTTCTTCTTTGTTTTAAGAATTTCACCTTCCAATCTAGATTCCGAATGATTCTTCATGAATGACCTAGTACTCTTCATTCCTCTATGCGTGTCCAAAGATCTTTCAACTTGTTTAAAACTTCAAATAAAGTGCACACTGGTGCAGAGACTATCAGAGTCACCACCCAATTATCTTGGGAATATTCACTATTCAAAAACACATGATAATACTTTAAAAGATCCTCAGGATGTATCGTACTGACAATAGAAAGGACACATTGCACAAGGTATATGCAACTCTTCAATAAACAAACTTAATTTGGATAAAAGAAACACTACGCTAGGGGCTCAACCTTCAAATCTCAGAAATACTATGATAGACTCTATATAAAATGGATAACCGACCCACTGACAAGAAACATTCAAGCTAGCTCCCCAGCAGAGTCACCATTTTGTTGGTGTTTTTTCATGTAAACTAGGTTTGTCTCCTAATCTACCTATGGAATTGCCAATTCCAATCAAGGGCAGCTTAGAGGACCTAGACCAAGTGATGAGGATTTTAACAATAACCTCCTACACTTTGGGCTCTGCAAAACCCAGGAGGGTGGTCCCTATAATGTGTTTATGATCTCTGCACCAAACTCATAAACAAATCATTAATAAATTCACAAATAATCCCACAAATAGCTCAACAAAATAGGATACTACTAGAAAGAATTGGCCCTTCACCAGTAATATCAACTACTTGGAGCATGAGATGATTACAACATTATTTCGTAACTCATGATAGTCATTTAATTGCAAGTTGGTAGCAAGCCCTAAGTGAAGATGTATAGAAACAGAGTTTCATAAACTCATACAATTTAGATCAATGCAATATACCATTGGGGAGTCAAATTATAAACATTCAAAAATTAACAACAGACTCAAATACTTAGCACACACAATCCCTGGCAATATTGCATTACAACAGTGTCAATCCCTATCCCAGCCCAATACTTCTTGTTGCATTCCCCTACGAACATATCCATCTATGATTCCATCCAAGCATTTTAATTAACCCTTTGAGTTAAAGCCAAAACAGAAAGCATACACATCAGAACAATGAGATGAACGTCATAATCCTTGATTATTCTATTCAAAATTGTGATATATCTGTACAGAGGAGAGACATGAGCTCAAGATATAATGTCATAGCTCAAATGCTAGTACTGTTATGAACATCAAATCTTCATAAACTTAAAACCCATTACAGAAGAACCCCAAACCTAAATTTCCTTAACATTCAAAAGAAAAGTTCTTACAATCTATTCTGCAACTATACATAGACTCGACCTTCAAAATATTTGACTTGCCAACCCCTACTTCTAGCCTTGAAATCTTTCTTATAGAAAACGAAGGAGCAAACAAGCATCGGGCCAGAAACTACACATGCCATCGGTTAATAGGGCCATTATATGCCCATTCAAAACTACGATTCAAATTACCAAGTCCTGGAGCATCTTCCCATTGATTTTATCCACTACACAAAAGCCACCGCATTGGTTACACCTCAAAACCCATGCTCAAAGCCGTCATGGAAACAAAACCATAATTAGTTATACTGTAGCGCATGAGCTGTTAGTTACCGGTAGTAGATACCGTTTCACTCCTCTTCGATTAAGTACTTGTCCACCCAATTATGATATTCTTCATCTATGGGCCAGTTGAAATTCACCACCTACATCACCCTAGTATTGTAAGGTGTGAATTTCACCACACCTGGTTGGCTTCTCTTTCAAATGACTCCAAGAACATGCTGGTATTAATTATTTTATCCATACTGCTTACCAACAAGTCATAGTCCTAGTCATTGCAAATCAATTTGATTTGTGCATTAATGACCTCTTCTGCCCTCTCCTACCATTGTTGTAGTGTCTTAATGTTTCCCTGTGTATCTATTATATCCGGCAGAAAAGTATCATTCCAATCATCAAAACTCTTTACTAATTCTCCAATTTTCCTACTCAAATCATTAGGTAGGGCCTAGAATCCCTTCAATGATTTTACAAATCTTTGAGTAGGCTTTAATGATTGGGGCCTATTATTTGCATCAAATTTGGAAGCCTTAAACATAATATCTAAATTAGTGGCCTGAGGGATCCACTTCTCAACCAAAGGTAGAACCACTTCTTGATCTCTATTAATATTTTGTAATCCACCCAAGAATAAAGAATATAAAGAATGAACAGATGGCAGTCTTGAATCAACCTTCTCATTTAAATGTCTCAAAATGGTGTCAACCACCTCATTGTGTTTATCCATAGCATCATTCTCACTCGCCTTTAGGGCAGCCTGTAATTCAGTGATCCTATTCATTATCTTCTTTCTGGTAGGGTCTGTAGAATACTCCATTTCCTCGTCAACTAGCTCTGGTACAAGGCTAGGAGCAGGTGTCTGAATTGGGAATCCAAGAATAGAAATGATTGGGATAGTGGGGGGTAATGACCCTGAATTAGTAGGTATTACTCTAACAAGAGGAGCATTGGAGGATTCTCCCATCTGCCCATATTTTAATCTATATACTTCAGATTGTACCTCGACATTTCTCTGCTACATTTTACTATATTCCCCAATTATTACATTATACTTTTCCATCAGGCTATTCCTTTCAGCCTCTTCTCTCTCAGCTGTCCTATGGGCCAATTTGGCCACATTCAGTGTCAGGCTTGTGGCTTTTGTTGTTGAGGTTTCAAAAGCTCTTTTGATAATGAGCCAGCCCCTTAAATTTGGGCTAATATGTGCCAATGGCCATATGGCCAGTGTCTTATAATCCTCACTAAAAGCAGAGTCTTGTAGGGCTGCTTTGACTTCTTCTTCTTCACTACTCTGCATAGGATGCTCTAATTGTATAATAGCATTGAATGCCATAGCATCAGCTATGTCCCACTTAAGGAGGATTAAGACACCAGCTTGAGTTACAAGTTTCCTTCCTTCCTCAGGAGTGATGTTCTTGAATTGCTCCATTAGTTCAGCTTTGACTTCATCATCATTCTCCTGGTCTGACCTATCAGGTCTTGACTCCCTCCTGTTCTTGCACCTATCCTAATATTCTTCTAATTTCATTCTCTAAATCAATTGCAAGAATACAGGAGTTTTCACAAACACATCATCATCTAGGAATGCCTTGCAAGCCTCCATCCTAGAATCCTATACACACTTCCCCTTTATATCCATATCAGTGAGCACCAATTGTGTTGATCTAGGAGGGGAGGGGATACCAACCTGCATTTCCTGATCAGTTATGACTATTTCATCCATCAGAGCCTCTTTTGATTCTTCAATCCTTCACCTCTTAAGGCTTGGCTCTGATGACAGCTCCACAGGATCATCTTTAAATGGTGAATCCAAATCCATAATTTTTACCCCTCCAGGCTTCGTAACCCCATGACCCGACAGTGATGATATTTTCATTATTTGCTTTCCCTTTTTATCTCCTGCCTCTATATCACTACTATCATCTCTCCTCCTCCTGTATAAAGGCCTGTCCACTGGCAGTTCATAAATTGGCCTTGTTTCTTCAGGCCTCACCTCTAACTCCTGAATTTCAAAATCCATTTCTAATCTGAATTTCTTGATCCTCATGATATTCATGATTTCCTTGAAATTGTTCATCAAAAAATCAATTCTTTTATGAAATGGAGTAAACTCCATCAATGGATCATACCTTGGATCCAGTCTATGCACCATGGCTAGCATTTTCTCATAAGCAATCCATTTCTCCTTATTTCATTCCTGCTGGCTCAAATCTAATTCATTTCTAATTAAATCCTCAGGAAAGTTGAAAACATGAATAAATTTGCCACCTTTAATTTTCTGCCTAAATAGATCAAAGAATCCCTCACGGTCATGTTGCCTCTTTGACCCACTCTTCAAATGGTACTCATCAAAATATCGGCCAAAATGAACCCATCCTCCCTTGGAAAATATAAAGTCTGAGACAACAGTATAATTAGGGAACAAAGTCCCTTTTCCTTTTCCTGTCATATTTTCTTCATGAATGTAACCTAGTTGCCACATGACCTCTGCAAATCCCATCCTTGAATAAACTAAAAACCTAAATGTTTTATTAATGCTAAACTATGTAAATGTAAAGTATTGGAAAACACGGTGAAGTACGCAAACATACACAAGATAAACTAATAATATACACTAAACTATACATAAATGAAGGAATTAGAATGTGTACACTTGGAAATCAGATGTTGTAGATGAAAGGCCTTGGAATCCTCTAGAAAATGTCTGAAATATTCACAGGGACATTCCCACCAAGCTAGGCGAACTAATCCTCTTGTCGGGAAACTTTGTCGGAAAAGGTTTCTGCCAAATGGGTATCGAGAAATGTAAAAATCACAAAATGGACTATCCAGAGGGACTAGGTCACCATTCTTGGTGACTTAGTCTTCTTCAAGATTTTTGGAGTTTCCAAAGAGGAAACGGAAGCCCTAGGTTTGCAACCTGGTTCTTCACAGTTTCCCACTTCTGAAACTTTGATATTCGGGCCTGAGAGTGATTTTTGGTGGATGATTTGACCTTGTATGCAAGGAGAGTTCTTCAACAAGCCTTCAATGCCTTCAATGATCTTCAAAGTACCTGAACTTGCAATCACATAAGACAAGAAAGAGAAATATTTTGATTGTTAGGGATCAGGAGTTTTCCTTAGTCAAATCCCTTTTAGGTAACTAAACCAAAATGAATAGAAATAATGCATTGAAACATGAAATAATTGAATGAGAGAATTTTTACCTTGCCTTTGATGATTCATCTTGTGTTGTTGTAGGAATCAGCCCTTGAATGCTTCAGAAATGATGTCTTGTTGACTTGGAGAATCAAACCCTATTTTTCTTGAGAGGAAGAAGGAGAGAGAGAGAGAGAGAGAGAGAGAGAGAGAGAGATTGAGAAGAGAGTTAGAAAATGAGGGTACCTGATGATAAATTATGGTTTTGGAGGTTATTTATACAATTTATGCCCTAACTCTCCCGAAATAACTTCATATTAACCGACCTTAGGGTTTTAGAGACCTAAATCCTAATAGATATTAACTTTAATTTGAAATTTAAGCCACATAGGAATAGGTCTCCCAAGGTGGTGACCTAGTCCACCTGGGCATTTTAAATTGTTTTTCGGGGATTAAAACATAATTATTTATGTTTTTTAGGATTGTCTTCATAAAACACTCTAAGATAAGACATGTATGAGGATTGAGGGGTCATTTTTCCATAATAATATGTACTTTAAGTGATGACAAGCCTAGGAGAGTCTAAAAGTTTTTTGCAACACCTTACAACACTTCGTCACAAGGCTTGGAAAGGTGTGAAAATAGGCTGAAAATAGTCCAAAATCTATAGGCAAAGGTCCAAATGAGTGAAAAGTGACAAAGTCCTCACTTTTTGGTGACACATTTAGCCCCCACTTTAGTGAGAGGATGAACCTACTTCAAAATCACACTAAAGTAGCCACATGATTCGGATGGTGAAGGATGACAAAGAAGAAGAATGTTAAATAATAAAGGAGATGGTCAAGCCCCCAAGGATTCGATATTCTAATTCAACTCGACATCAATGCAAAAGACATTCAATGGTGAATGCGTTACAGCAAAATGAGATACATGATCATGCAATGACAAGGTTTAGTGTGAATAGAATCAAGAGATATGTGCTCACTCTGAGGCCACATAACATCAGGTTGTTTACGGGGTGAGAAGTCCCAAAAGGTGAGAAACATACACACGGTCGGTATGTACTCACAAAGGTAGATATGGGGAAATTCGTGCCACTTTTTGGGCTCCCCACTCAAACCATACCAAATTTATACCTCGTGATAACTTTGATAAGGCACCACAAAAGAAAGTGATGTTTGTAATGATTGTGTTTCAAAGGTATTTTTCTTTTTTCTATGCAATGTCTCAACCTAGGAAACTTTATATTTAATGTTACCAAGAGAGGTGAATTGCAAGTGTACTCGTCTTGTATGAAAGAGAGGCAAGGGCTCATCTTGTATGCAAAAGAGGAAAAATGTAGATGTCTCAATCCTGAACAACATTCTGTGTAATATTTTCAAGAGGAGGAATCACAAGAAAAAGAAGATTGCACAATGAAATGTGAGTGGTGATGTATGCCTCCACTTTAAATGAATTGTGAATCACCGTACTAGGAATGATTGGTTTAAATGAGAAGAGGAAAGGGACATGAGAGCTTGTTCAGAAAGCCCTATGCTGAGTCAAATGGTTCTGAAAAAGTTGCATCATGAGAAGGGGTGTATGTCACATGTGAGTCAACTTAAGACATGTCATCCACATCCCAATCTTGCTCTTATATTTTCATGAAAGGTTAACATCAAGTCAAAAGAGACAATGACAAGTGACATACGAGGGTAGAAAGGCTAACAAACCTCTTGCCCCCACTTAGTTCAGGACAAGAGTGAGCTGAAAGGATTGAGGGGATGAAAGGGAGGGTGAATTTGTATCAATTAGAGGAGTGAGGTGCCCCCTCATGATAGAGAGCACCATGCTCCTTAAGATGTCATATTGTGCAACCCAAGGCCTTACACTCGTTAGTTTCATGACCATGAACTCAGTGGAAGGCACAAAAGAATTTTTTGTTGTAAAATTTCTTTCAAGTGCAAGGAGGAAGGGAGATCAAGTGATCTTAGAGGAGTCTCAACAAGATACCCTCTTGATTAAGGGGAGAAGGGTAACCTTTGGTGGGCAACAAGAAAGGGTCTTGATTAGCATAGGATGGCATACCCACACAAGGCTCTATGCATTGTGAGATATTATACACTCTCTGAGAGGAGTGTGTAACATCTAAATCGAGAGGAGGTTGCGGGATGAAATTTTTGTTAAGAAAAAAGTCCTTTCTTGGTGTCAAAGGATCACTTGGGAAGGTAGGGTTAGAGGAGTGAATTGGGATAGAGTTGGTGTTAGAAGAAGGTTTGACAATTTCAATGAAAGGATAGAATCCAATACCATGATGTGTTGATGGCATGTTGGGCTCTATAGGGTTGCAGATTCCTTGTTCGTTAGCACCAAAACCTTGTTTGTTATAGCCAAGTTGATTCATGATCTCATAAATTTTTCCATAAATATTTTTCAGCTTCTTTGGATCAGTTGAGGGGTCATTTTTTGCATTGTTGGCTAAGGAAGTTTAGGTGGATGCTATCGAATGATAAGTCAAGTCTTGTGTTAACAAGACTACGTTTCCATTTGGAGAGTCATTGGTCTTGATCTTTGTTTCTCCCTTGAGGGGAGGGATGAATTTTAAGGAACCCAAAACAAAATCTAAGGACTTGGGTTGTACAAGTTCCACTGGTTTGGTTGGTGTAGTGGTGAAGGATTTGGATTTGTTTTGCTTAAGGTATAAGACACTGTAAGGTTCAAGATCAATGTCAATTGTGTACACTTTTTTGTTGTAGATGTACTTCATCTTTTGATGAAGTGTGGAAGGCACACCATTCATTTCATGAATCCATGGTCTGCCCAAGATGAGGTTAGATGAAACATCATTTGGCATAACATGGATTGATTTGTTTAATGTGGTTGCTCAAACGGTAAGAGGCAAAGTGATCACACCAAGAGGATTTTGTCTGATACTATCAAATCCAGTGAGGGACATGGAGGAAGGTTGGATTTTCGATCTATTGATATGGACCTTATCTGAGAGATTGACACTACACACATTGATAGTGGAGCCATTATCAACAAGGGTTCACTTGATCCCTATGTTTTTGTATTGAGATATGATCATGAAGGAATCAGCTTTATTTTGCACTTCCAAAGGAGGGAGCTCTCGTAGGTGGAAAACAATGTCAGTATTCAAGCCTTGGATCATAGCTGCAATGTCATTTTTTTGTGCACTAGAAGGGATAGGAATTTTTTGTAAGTCACCATGTGGTGATAGTGAGGGGAGGCTTGGATAAGGTCCCATAAAGATATTTTTGTAGGAATATTCCTTAGTTGATCAACAAGGTCAAACTCCCTAAGGAAGTAATCAAAGTGAGGGGCAGCAGGAAGAATGGGAGGGGATGAAGGTAAGGGTGTTGAGGTTGATGGTTTGGAACGCATATTGTTTCTAGTGTAATGTGTATGAGCAATGGTATCATGACTCAATTTCTGCAACACATGAGTCTTAGGTGGGGAGAGAGTGAATTTAGGTTTAGAAGGTGGAGAAAGGATGAGTTGAGTTAGAATAATATTAAAATTTCCTTGGGGAGGAAAGACAATGCCATCTTTGGCTTGCATCATGATATTCTCCCTAGGAGGAAAGATTGTAGAAGAACTAAAAGCTTCATGTGCTTGACACTCAAGGAGTGGCTCTTCTAAAATAACTTCAGCACTAGAAGGGGAATGATCATTGGTGGGATATGGAGGAGAGAGATGGTTAATAGGGGAGTCTATTTGATTATCTAGGGTCTCATTATCTTGTTCTATACCATCTACCCTAGTAGGAGATTATGGAAGAATTTCATCACATGCTTCATCACAAGGAAGGGAGGCATCAAGAGAATATCCACTATGATCGTCAAATAGATTACCCCAAAGGGAAGGAGCATGAGGGAAGGGGGGTCAATAGTATCATGACCCTTCGGCAAGGTATCTTCTAACACAAAACTATACTCTTTGCATCAAGGAGAGGTATGAGAAGAGGATAAATATTGATCATAATAGTTAAGGAGACTAGGTAAGGTAATGTTTAAGAATGTGTTTATAATTTCATGTTCTTTTGTTAAACTATCTTTCCCAAAGGGGATGAGGAGAAGAACAAGAGAGACCGTCATGATGCTTTACAATTGTCCCTTCCTTAACAAGATACCTTCATCACTAGAAGGAGAGGTATCAAGAGGGGAAAAATTATGATCATCATGATTATCTATTTTTCTATGTACTTCTAACACATCGTCCTTACAGAGAGGAGAGATAGTAGGTTGCATATGTTTAGGACAATTATAAACATTTGTATTCGCTAGACTTGCATAACTAGGGAATGTATTCAAAGAATCCTTAACATGTTTAAAGAGTTTATAAACAATATAAAGAAAAAAGGAATATATGAATATTTTTAAAGAATTTACAATGCAAGAGAAAGGAAATTCCATTTTCAGATTGCAAAAGAAGGCAATTTTCTGATTACACTATCAATAATCTAGAAATGAAACTTCGTAAATAGAAATTTGAAAATTTACAATGCACAAAATGAGCTAATTTATTCTAATTCTAATAAAACAAATGTAACAAAAAAAAAACTATTTATATAGGTATGTAATGGTACCAAACATAATTTGAAAAATAGGGTTTTCAGCTCTGTAAAGGGTAGTTTCAAAAGCCTGAAGGGACTAGGTCACCCAGAATGGCAACCTAGTCCTCCTGATGATTTTTTTGAGATTTTTCAGGAGTGTTGGATTGATACAGCTGGTTTATGTATGGGGAATGTAGACCTAATAGAAAAATTAAAAATTACAAAAAGATTTAGTGTTCTAATATGCAAAAATGCAACCTATATGCACTTTTCACTAATGCAAATTTTGAAACCCTAAGATGCACTTTCACTAATGTAGTATGCAATGCAAGCCAATCCTAGGATGAGAAATAATTTAAAATCAGAAAAGAAGGTGTAAGAAGGTTGGTTTCACCAAAATGAACCACCAAAAACATAAACACAAGGAGAGAAAGAGGATTCCCCCAATGAGCCTCTAGGGTTTTTCACCCTAGAAGCTAACTTTTGAGTGAATGGCTCTCTTTCACCTAGTGGTTATTGGTGTTTTTGGGTGTTCATTCAAAGAAGGGGGGTGGATTGGGGGTTTTTTATGTGTGTGTGTAAATACAATAAACTAAAAACCTAAATGTTTTATTAATTCTAAACTATGTAAATGTAAAGTGCTGGAAAACACATTGAAGTATGCAAACATATAAAAGATGAAATAATAATATACACTAAACTATATAGAAATGAAAGAGTTAGAATGTGTGCACCTGGAAATGAGATGTTGCGGATGAAAGGCCCCAGAATCCTCTGGAAAATTTTTAAAATCTTCACAGGGAAATTCTCGACAAGATGGGCGACCTAGTCCTCTTGTCGGGAAACTTTGCCAAAACAGGTTTCTGCGAAATGGGTATCTAAAAATGTAAAAATCAAAAAATGGCATATCCAAA
The DNA here is from genome assembly GCA_007115665.2 of Sequoiadendron giganteum. Taxonomy (NCBI): domain Eukaryota; kingdom Viridiplantae; phylum Streptophyta; class Pinopsida; order Cupressales; family Cupressaceae; genus Sequoiadendron; species Sequoiadendron giganteum. Next base: position 657,884,973 of record CM021102.1, read on the forward strand.
GGGAATAGGTTTCCATTCTTGGTGACTTAGTCCTCTTCAGGATTTTTTGAGTTTTCGAAGAGGAAACGGAAGCCCTAGGTTTGCACCCTGGTTCATCACATTTTCCCACTTCTGAAACTTTGATATTCGGACCTGAGAGTGATTTTTGGTGGATGATTTGACCTTGCATGAAAGGATGGGTCTTAAACAAGCCTTCAATTCCTTCAATTATCTTCAAAGTACTTGAACCTGCAATCACACAAGACAAGAAAGAGAAAAATGTTGATTGTTAGGGATTAGGGGTTTGCCTTAGTCAAACCCCTTTTAGGTAACTAAACCAAAATTAATAGAAAGAATGCAATGAAACATGAAACAATGGAATGAGAGAGTATTTACCTTGCCTTTGATGATTCATCGTGTGTTGTTGCAGCACTTAGCCCTTGAATGCTTCAGAAATGATGTCTTGTTGACTTGGAGAATCAAACCCTCGCTTGCTTGAGAGGAAGGAGAGAGAGAGAGAGAGGAGAGGTGGAAAATGAGGGTACCTAATGAGAAATTAGGGTTTTGGAGGTTATTTATACAATCTATGCCCTAAATTTCCCAAAATAACATCATATTGACCGACCTTAGGGTTTTAGAGACTTAAATCCCTACAATTATTAACTTTAATTTAAAATTTAAGCCACGTAGGACTAGGTTTCCCAAGGTGGTGACCTAGTCCACCTGGGCATTTTACATTATTTTTTGGGGATTAAAACATAATTATTTATAATTTTTGGGATTGTCTTCATAAAACACTCTAAGATAAGACATGTATGAGGATTAAGGGGTCATTTTGGCATAATAATGTGTAGTTTAAGTGATGACAAGCCTAGGAGAGTGTGAAAGTGTTTTGAAACACCTTACAACACTTCATCACAAGGCTTGGAAAGGCTTGAAAATAGGCTAAAAATGGTCCAAAATCCACAGGAAAAGGTCTAAATGAGCGAAAAGTTACAAATTCCTCACTTTTTGGTGACACACCTGCATGTTCTAAATTCCTTGCATTGTTCTCCTCCTGTGTATGTTGGGGGCGGTGATAACTTGTTTTGGAGATGTGCATCCTTCTTAAGGACCCCATCTCTCTCTTTCTCTATGTCTTTTGAATGAAGCGTCCCTTGAGTGGACCTCCTTTTCTTTTGAAGGGTTCTTGAGAAACCTCTTTGAAATATTTTGTCTCAAATGAATTCTATGGTGTCTAGATTGGGGGTAGCCCAACTAGACCTATTTCATATCTTTGTGTCTAGCTTTGGGGCAACCTGACTAGACCTGCTTTGCATCCCTACATCTAGCTTGGGGGTAGCTTGACTAGACTTCGATTTTCAAATAGTGCATCCCTTGAATGGACCCCTCTTCCTTTTGAAGGGTTCTCAAGGGACCCCTTTGAAATTTTTCCAACTTGATGATGTTATACATGACTAGATCTGCTTTCTTTCTTTGGAAGATCGAGAACCTGTAGAGCTCTTTTACATCCTACATGTGATACGGGTTCTCCTCCTCGAGCGGGGATTTCTTTTATCACTTTTACTCTGTGATAGAGATTTTCCTCCTCAAGCAGGGATTTCTTTATCACTTTTACTCTATGATACAGGTTTTCCTCCTCAAACGGGATTGATTTTATCAATTTTACTCTATGATACAGGCTTTTCTCCTCAAGTAGGGATTGATTTTATAACTTTTACCCTATGATACGAGTTTTCCTCCTTGAGCAGGCATTTCTTTTCTCACTCTTACATTTATTTCTATCTTTCTCTTCTCAATTGTATATATCAGATTGGAGATCTACATCTTCTTCATCTTGAGTATATACTCTTTCTTTAGCTTCATAGTTCTGCAGAACTATGAAGTCATCTTTTGACCCTACACTCTCGGGTTCACCAGATCGCATTCTACTTCCTCGATGATTCAAGTATACATTTCTAACTTTACTACTTCTTTGATCTACTTTACTGAAGCACTCATCAGTACTCATGCTCACTAAAGTGGGAGAAAAATGTATAGGAGTGAATTTGTACCCCTAATGCAAATTCCCCTTCTACCCCTCTCCACTTTAGAAAACCAAAGTTGGAGGCTTAATTCCACATAAGCTCGCTATTCTTTGTCCACTTGGTGCCTGTTTTGAGCATTGATAGAGGCATTTCTGTCGAGGACACCCACGCGGCACGCACACGTCCATGCAGCACGCTAATTTCCCTAATAGAGTCCCATGTCTGGAGCTTAAAGAGGCATTACACTTCCCATTGGAAGTTGACTTGTAATGCCCTCTTCAGCCGACCGACTCGAATATGGTCATTTCCTTCATCTCCTTCTTCAAATTCACCTCTTCTTCATTCATTTGGGATCCCTTCACTCTCTAACTCTCTTTGTGCCCTCTCTTAGCTTTTCATCAACTCCTCTTCACAATCCTCTTCTACAGCTTCTATAGCTTTTCTAATCATTCTAAGTATTCATTCCATCTCTTCAATCTTAAGCAACACTTTACACTCCATAGAAGCAACATCAACACTCTATCACTTCAGTGGAGCAAGTGTGGAACAAACACCATTGTAGCAGAGGCTTGAGTTCCTCTAATTTTCTCCCCCACTAGCCTTAAATACTTTTGGCAGAGGTGGTAAGCTTCTACTCTTCTCCTCTATTATTCGGTTGAGTAAGCATAACACTATTTTGTAGTGCTTTTGTGCTCTTTACTTCCTTTCCTACTTTTCTCTCTATCTATCTTGGTTTTCCATGGAGGTTGGAACACCAAAATAGGGGTTTGATTGAGGCAAACCCCTATACATCCCCATCAATTTCTCTCTCTCTTGTGTGCAAGTATTGAATACATTCATGAGTTGGAGTCTTCATCATTCGCACAATTGTAAGAATTTCCTTTCCTTTCTTTTCCTTGTCTTTATCATTTCTATATCGGTCTATTTCAGCTTTATCACTTTCTAGGTGTTCTTAACAATCGGATTTTTCGTCGTCACTTTATCATTCTCTACGATAAACTTGCTTTTTGGTCCATACGAGACGCCAGTGTGCCTCTTGGATGCTAGCATGCCGCACTGTTGTCTGTATTTTGCATTGACGTCCTTTGGTCGAGAGCTTGATAGTTTTTCTAGAGAATCTTTGTGACCTGCTCATTTTGATTCTAGAATTCTCACTAATTTTCCTTGACATAGTTTAGGGTAGTTCGCCCCATGAGGATCTTTGTATGAAGAGAACTTGTGAGTAGAAAACCCCCCTTCTCTAGAGGTATCTTGGTAGGCGGTTAAGAGGCCTATTTTCTTGGGGTTCCTTGAGGTGGATATTGAAGGCGACTGACAAATAATTGTGAATCTTCTTTAGAATGACAAGATGCCTTCATGGAAGATAGAAGGAATCATTGAGAACTAAAGAATGGACCTGTGTGGCTTTCATCAGGTCATAATTTTCCACATCTTTAGGAAAGGTAATGGTGCGAAAAAATTGGTTTACAATCTAGGCTTGAAAAGTGAAGAATGGAAGTATTGGAATTTGAATTCAAATATTCTAGGAACTCTCAAACATATCCTCACCTAGGATAAACTTGACCATTATCCCCATTCCTTGATATGATTAGTCTATATATGTCCTGAGGTTGGGGTATGGTGGTTGTTTCATATGGTTTGGGATGGTTATGCTTAGTTTTCCTAAGGACTGTGATGTGGCTTCTTCTTGTTATTTCTTTAGGGCTATGGATCTACATTTATTGAAATAATTATATCCTAAGGTTCTCACGATGGATTACGTCACTTTGATTGATGCTAACTTGTGAGAGAGGGGGACCACCCACTACAAGGCCCTAGTTCACGAAAGGAAAAGAGTGCAAATGCTACCCTAACCCACCTCAGTTATAGGGAAATTAGGATGATGAGGATGAGGATTATGTGTCCTTTGATCACTCTACAATCTTGAATATTGGAAGGATACTAGATGAGTCAGCCTTTAGAGTCAGATTCATGTGTTAGGAAGCTCTCTATCTGAGGATGGAAGCATAGTTCTAGGATGACAGTGCAGTATGCTAGCATCTCACAAGCGAGTTGGAATTTGTATGGCCAGAGAACTGAAAAGAAAAAATCTAACTTTGAAAGGGAGACTATCAATCTAGTCTAGAGATGTTTGAAGTGATAAAACAATATTAAGTAAAGAGAAATGTAGATACAAATACGATAAAGGAAATGTATTACCACCAAGGTGGCAAAGATGATCCCGTACAATTCTCTCCTTGCCATTTTGCTCGAAGTTCTCTCCACTTGCACACAATAAAGGGAGAAATATTTGGGGCTGTACAGGGGCCTGCCTCAGTCAGATCCCCATCTTAGTGTTTCCACCTCCACAGACAGCTAAGTTTGGAATAGTAGAGATAAATGATAAAGAAAAGAAATTACAAGCTACGTAAACACAAAAACACTACAAGAAGTACATGCTTACTCAATCAAAATAAAAAGGAAATATTGTAGAGGCTTACCACCTCTATCCAACGCACTCAAGGCTCATGGACGAGTGAACGAGAGGAACTCAAGCCTCTTTTTCCATGGTGTTTCTCTTGTGCTCACCCTGTTGGAGTGATGGAGTAGTGGATTGCTGCAATGGAGTGAATGGTGCTGCTACAAATCTTGGAAATGAATGCAAATGGTGGAGAAAATTCTCAAGCAATCTTGCTAAACTTCTCTCAAACTTCTTCAAAAAAAAAAGCTATGGATGGAACTCGAAGATTATGAAGAGATGGATGAAAAATAGCCATATTTGGGTTGGCCAGTCAAAGAGGGACATTACTCTTTGACTTCCAATCAAAAATGTAACACCTATACAGTCTCCAGCCATAAGAATCTTCCAGGGACATAAGCACACCACGTGGAAGTCTACACATCATGCGGGCATCCCTGATAGAAATGCCCCCATTGATAAACAAATCAGGCACCAAGTGGAATGCAGACAGCGGGCTTAAGTGGAATTAAACCTCTACTTTTGAATCTTTAAAGTGTTAAGCATCAAAAGGGCATTTGCATTAGGGGTACAAATTCATTTTGATACATTTTACCCCCACTTTAGCGTGCATGAGTACTGATGAGTGATTCGGTAAAGTAGAGTAGTAAAGAAGCAACAAAGTAAGAGATGTATACCTGAATTAACGAGGAAGCAAAGCACAGTTTGGAAAAATAGGAAGTATAGGAAAGGACTTCACAGATCCACAGAACTAAAAATTTGAAGCATGAAATTACCTTACAGGTTCACGGTCCTACAAGGGTGGTATCCTTCAAGAACTCTCACATGAAGGAAACCAGGACATTACAGCCTCGTAGACTTGCAAGGAAGGTATCCCTCAAGAACTCTCACATGAGGGAGACTGAGAAAAGCACCTCACAGACCTATAGATCTACAAGGAAGGTATCCCAAAATAACTCTCACATGCAGGAAGCTGAGCAAAAGAGACTCCGTAGAACCAGAGATAGTGACATGTTTACCCACAGATAAAACACATAACGAAGTAAACGTGCAGGCCAGTGAACAAACAATCATGCAGACCATCACTAAGTCTTAAGAATTTCAAAGGGTCCCTCGAGAACCCTTCAAAAGGAAGGAGGGTCCACTCCAGGGACGCACTATTTGAAAGGTAGGGTCTAGTCAGGCTACCCCCAAGCTAGACATGAAGATGCAAAGATGGTCTAGTCGAGTTACCCCTGGACCAGACATCGAGATGTGAAGCCAATCTAGCCAGGCTTCCCCCAAGCTACACGCCATAGAAATTTGTTGAAAACTTTCGAAGGGGTCCCTCGGGAGCCCGGCGTGAAGAGGCAGGGTCCACTCAAGGGACACGTTGTTCAAAAAGATTAATGTCTTCCTTTTCGAATTGTCATCAAGGAATCCTTTTGAAATATGTTCACTTCATCAAGGAATTTGAAAGGAAGGAGATGTGCTCATGTGAGGGGAAGACTAATACCATTCCCGATTCATACGACGATTTCCAAGTCCTTTCTTTATGAACCCTTGATGAAGGAAACATGTTTCGTTAGGGTTTCAAGTTGAGGATGCCATTCTAACAAGTAAGTGTGAGAAGGGACTTCGAGAAAATATTATTTTGGAAATGAATGCATTTTATAAAGACCAAGCAATGTATAAGGTGTATTGTCACATAGGAAAGGGAAAACTCAAGCAAAGACGAGAGAAAGATAAAGTGAAAAGTAAAGAAAACAATTCACACACACAGAGCATAGGGGGATCTAGTTATGTGGGGTCAAATCCGCCTTTATTTATATATATGTAGGTAACAGTGGAGGTGAAATATCATCAATCCCCAACCAGATCAGGAAGAATGCACGAAAGATAAAGTAAAATAAAAAATTGGGTCAACATGGAAGGATGCCTAAATGCACCCGATGCTTTGCATCATTCTGAATTAACCAAAATTCAATCACAAACATGGAAGAATGATGACACATATAGAGGAAGGTTTACAACACAAACACCACACCTATATCCATGTACCAGTAGGGGTGACAAGGGTCATCCAGGCACATGTAGCCCGATCACGGGGGAAGCACATGTCACGACACACACACACACACACACACACATCTAATCTAAAGATTGATAAGAAGAGAGTATCCCCCTAACACTGGTTGAACAAGAGGTCATCGGCTTCCCACTCTAGATCCTCGAAGGAAGGAAGATGAGCCTGAAATGGTATAATGTTAAGGGGAGGGGCTTCTGATCCTCTCGCAACAAGGTCCAAAACAGAGGGACCTGTAAGGTCTTCGTCACTTAGCTCTTGTGGATCTAGGGTCAACAACTTAGCAAAGATCACTAACAGTGTTGGGTCTTCATCCACTAAGTTAAACATGCACTTAAAAGGAGTGCCACGTTTCACCATGGTAGATGGAGGATTTTGTACTTGAGGTTCACTGCTATGCTCACTGAAAGACTCGAGAGTAGTGACAAACTCAAGGGAGGTTGGGAGCGGTTTCGTTACTAAGACATAACAAGTCAACTTGGGGCCACCTTTCAAAGAGGGTGGGCCCTTCTTACATCCTCCATTTTTGGAGGGGCCATTATCTACCTTCTTCTTCATTGAGGGAGGTGAACTCCCCACAGATGAAACAAGGAGTGTCGAGGAAGAGGAGAAAAGAGCCACAGTGGACACAACATAAGTGTTAACCATGTCCACATGCTTTGGGAAAGGCAGAACATCCAGGATAAAATTCAACAAGGGCGGCTCCACCAAAGGAGCGATGAACACTTGCACCCTTCTAGGGTATGTGCAAGATCATCATGGAAAAAATAGGCCCTTAAGTGGCAATAAAATTCAAAAAATCAAAGTTAGGCAACTTGACGTAAAAATTTGAATAAGTTATTTATATTATTTCAAAAACATGTGAGAATAGAATCTGTAGAAAATTGAATGTAGTTTCTAAACTACTAGGTTCATTTAAAAAAATAAAAAATATATTTGGTGAAAATTTGAAATTTCAATGTAGTAGTACTTAAATTTCAAGGAAAAAATAAGAAGTAGGTGTTTGTTTGACCACCCTAACCACAATAAAATGATAATATTTTTTTATAATATTTTATATATAAGTAGGGGACTCATGTCCTGATGTGATGCATTTTTTTTTTTTCATTTTTTTCCAAATAAATAATTAATTATGAATTTTTTATTACAACTTTTAAAAAATATAAAAAATCGTATGTCTGACCACCTTAACTTGGTCAAAACTTCATGAAATTCTTTTTTTTTTTTAATCCTATAGTATGTGAAGCATAGAATGTGACACATGTTTTGGATTTAAAAAATATGATATTATTGGAAAGGTGTAGATTTTTTTCAATTAGCCTATCAATCAGGACTTTAGTCGTAATTCAAATAGAAAATGAATAATAATTATTTGTTAAATTCAAAGTAAAGCATAATTTATATTGGTGGAAATCTGAGAATCTCCTTTAAAAAACCTTTTCATTTCATCAATTTTGGGTAAAAAAAAAATCGTCAGCCACATGGGCCATCATATCACTTAGATATCGCCACTTTTTGGCCCATCATGATCCTTCACATACCCTCCAAGCACATGTGTGCTCATAGCAGGAGCTGAAAGAGGGGGACACAACAAGAGATGTGTTCTTCTCTTCCTCCTTCTTTAAGGAGGCTTGCTTGGCTAGGAGAGCCTTTCGTTGATGCTTATCCTCATACACAAGGCAATTTCTACAACTCTTTGTACTGGAAGCCAAAAATTTTGAAGGGATGGAAGGATCCTGCTTAGCTATGGGAGTGTCCTCCACGATTGTCTCCAATGGTAGGGTAGACTCTTGAATGGAAGGAAGAGGGGAAGGCTCATAAATGGTGAGAGGATTTGACTCTAGTTCCTCAGTGGCGGGCTTCTTCCCGTTTACAGGTTTAAGAACAGGAATAGTAGGAGGCCTTGGAGGCCAAGACAAAGAGGATTCTCCATGAGGGGCTTTATTCCTTCCATACTGGATGGGCCTAGGCTCCGTCGATAAGATAGGAAACTCAAACGCTGGATGCTTGGCCTTCCGCCAAGCAGGCACCATGGGATTCTCTCACAAACGCAAGATAGAAGCAGATGGTTCCACAGCAGGATGAGAGGAAGCATCAAGCTAAACCATGGAAGAGGAAGGATGATCTCAAGACCGCTTCTCTTCTTCTCTTCTATGGGCCTTGGTGGCATCACTATCAACCTTTAAGTAAGCTTTATGTGAGATAGCGTAAGGCGAAGGAGGGTACCTCACTTTCGGCCTAGCGCACCCCTTCTTATAGTTTTGATACATGTGGTGTAGGAGGTCCTTCCTAAGTAGGAGAGGACTAAGAGAGGTGGGCTAGAATTAGTCTAGGGTGTAGTTGTCACGTGCAACTAGTGGTCTATAACCGGTGTCATGGACAACATGCACCAAACCTCCATGAACAAACTTCAGAAACTTGTGTATAACTAAGGGAACTACGTTCATAGCCACAAGCTAGGGGATGCCTAGCTTCACTCTGAAGAGTTCAAACCCCAAGATGATGTCAAACTTAACACTTATGGACTTAGGTACAACAAGTACCGATAGGACTTGATACTCCCTATAGGAGGTACAAAAAGGCCATCATGTGTGCGGACGGTACTTTCAGGTACATCATACCCATCCTTATGAAGGAAGTTAATCAGCATGATCTCCTCAATTATGATACTCACTTGCAATGTCGGATCAATGAGGACACCTGCTATAGTGTTCCCATTTATCCTTACAGGAATATAAAGAGGAGATGGATATCTATTGAAGCCCATTGGTAGGTCCTATGAAGTAAAGGTTATAATAGTACCCTCATTCATAGTCTATGTAGAGGGAATGGGTTGGTTTAAGAAAGAGGCCATTGCACACACCAAACAGTACTTCTACAAAGCCTCTTAAGGTTTACGAGATAGGATAGTGACCAAATTAAGGTTGCATCACACAACACCGATGGAACCTTTCAATTATGCCTACTACGGATCGCAGGTTGGGTTGCAAGGAAGAAGCCTCACAACACTCACACCCACAACACTCCTAAGACACAAGGAAAGGGACTTTCAGTATTGTAAAACATAACCAAAATGGTTCACGTCGGGTTCACCAAAAATGTGAGAGAGGGGAACCACCCACTACAAGGCCCTAGATCATGAAAGGCCAAGAGTGGAAAGGCTACCCTAACCCACCTCATTTTAAGGGGAAATTAGGGTGAAGAGAATGAGAATGATGAGGATTATGCATCCTTCGATCACTTTGCAATCCCGAATGTTGGAAGGAGACTAGGTGAGTTAGCCTTTAGAGTTAGATTCGTGTCTCAAGAAGCTCTCTGTCTGAGGATGGAAGTGTAGTTCTAGGATGATAGTACGATGCACTAGCATCTCACAAGTGCATTGGTGTTCGTACACCCAGAGAATCAAAAATACACAAATTTAACTCTGAAAGGGAGACTATCAACCTAGTCTAGAGATGTTTTAAGTGATAAATGAGATTAAGTAAAGATAAATGCATATACGATTATGATAAAGGAAATGTATTACCACCAAGGTGACAAATATGATCTCGTACAGTTCTCTCCTTGCCAACTTGCTCCAAGTACTCTCCACCCACACACAATAAAGGGAGAAATTTTTGGGGCTGTATAGGGGCCGACCTCAGTCAGACCCCTTCTTGGTGTTTCCACTTCCACAGACATCTAATTTTGGAATAGTAGAGATAAATGATAAAGAAAAGAAACTACAAGCTACATAAACACAAAAACACTACAAGCAGTACATGCTTACTCAATTGAAAGAAAAAGGAGAGATTGTAGGAGCTTATTGCCTTCGTCCAAATTACTCAAGGCTCGTGGAGGAGTGAACGAGAGGGACTCAAGCCTTTGTTTCCATGGTGTTTGTCTTGTGCTCACCCTGTTGGAGTGACGAAGCAGTGGATTGTTGCAATGGAGTGAATGGTGTTGCTACAAATCTTGGAAATAAATGCAAATGGTGGAGAAAAATGCTCAAAAGATCTTGCAAAACTTCTCTCAAACTTCTTCAAAAAAAAATCTATCCATGGAAGAGTAGAGATTATGAAGAGATGGATGAAAAATAGCCATATTCAGTTCAGCCGGCCGAAGAGGGACGTTACTCTTCGACTTCCAATCGAAAATGTAACACCTCTATAGTATCCAGTCATAGGAATCTGCAAGGATGTAAGCATGCCACACGAACGTCTTCATGTTGTGCGAGCGTCCCTGATAGAAATTCCACCACCGACACATAAAGAAGGCACCAAGTGGAATGCAAGCAACGGGCTTAAGTGGAATTAAACCTTCGCTTTTGATTTTCTAAATTGTTAAGGGTCAAAAGGGAATTTGCATTAGGGGTACAAATTCATGTTGATACATAACTTAACTTGTAATTGTTGTAAATATTGTAGGAAAAGTATTATGGATTTAAGCATCAGTTGTGGTGCCTTTAATCTAAAGTACACCTAGTAACTCATGTCGAAGATTAGTATGGATATCTCCACCCTGCTCATGTGGATTTCACTTCTCATTTGTCAGGGTCCTCTCCCTCTTGCAAAATTTAGTGATAAAATTATTATTTTATACCACAAGATAATGGATGATATAAATAATGATATCCTAAGTACTAACTATATTGGGTATTTTATAAGAAGAAACAATATTTTATGCTAATTCTCCTTCTATTCAAACAACAAGAGTATAAGAAACTCCAAAAGGGGTATAAAAGACTCTGGTGTCTCTATTTCCCTAGTTTATCTCTTAAATCATTTGGCTCCTTTGTGGATCAGGTGGTTGTTTGTGCATGTTACTATGGGTGGCCTGAGACTTTACATAGATCCAATCTCTTGTGATTCCCTTAAGCATAATGTCAAGCTCTTAGATCTCTTTGAAAGAGGTGGATTTACACCCTTCTTAAAGGCTATGTGGGGCTGCAATGATAGACTTACTTCAAAAAAATTTAACTCTTGCTCTCAAGGGGTTGTTGCCATAGGTGGTCTCCAGTTCAATGTTTCTAATGAATTGATAGTTAAAGCCACAATTTTAGCTTGTGATGGAATTGAGGAGGAGAAAAAGAGCAATGGATACTACAAAATGTTTATTGTTGTTTTTTTAGAGGCAAAGATAAAGTCGTCCACTTCTAGAATGGTTATGGTCAGGAGAAGCTACCAACTCCTTGGGATTTGGTAAGTCTTCATTATATGAAATATTTCACTCTTGAAGGTTGGTTCAAAACTATGCATAGTTACCATTTCCTAATTCTTAGTCATCTAATTTGTGCATTAAAAGAATGAATCTTCTTTTTATTTGTTTACTTCTTGAGGCCTACATTATCAAGCGAACCTATCACCCTCTATATCAAGTCCTCATCCTGGCCCTTTATTTAAATAATTCCTTTCTATGATTCCCTCTTCAAACCCTAAAGTCAAGAGAAGTATCAAATCCAATCTTCTTGATGACAAATCCTCTAGGTCCCCCTCTTCTCCTATTAACCCTCGCCCTTGCTCTTTTAGCAAGGGGGGTTCAATTTAAAAGGTAAGGGCCCTGTTGTTATTTTATCTCTCTAGATTGAGCTATTAGAGACATAATCAACCAAGAAAATAATGGTGGTGTTTCGTAGTGTGCACGAGAAAAAATAGGGTAGAGTTGTGAAAAAGGCCAAAATCCCCATTCTTGTTATGGGTGAGGCTATTGACATTTCTAATGTCGAGGGGGTAGAGAATGTGGCTATAGAGACTAATCCTTGTTTTTCCAAAGGTTTTGTAGGCCATATTTTTTCTATAATTTCCAAAGACCTTACTTTTATGAACCCTAATACTACCAAAGTTAAATAGATTCATGAGTCGCATGATGAGGATGAGCTAAAGGAAGAGAATTTTCTCCCTCAAATTGAGGAGGTCTTGGAGGATCATGACTTGGAGCACAAGTCTAATGAGATGTAGGGTAATGATAATAATGAGGAGCAAGTTGAATATGGTGAAGACACTGAGGTTGACATGGGTTATGACTACAATGTGGATGTGTTCCTAGAGGTGTAGGACTTTTCTATCCCTCCCTCTCCTAGCCCCCAAGAAACCACAAACAATATGGATGATAATTCTCCTCCCTTCATTCTTCCTCAAAATACTAATGATAAAGACAAGGATACCATAAATAAGTTGTAGGGTAAGGTGCTTGATTTTGAGAAACTTGTCTCCAATAGATACAATGATAGAATTTCTCATGTAAAAAATGCCTTAGCTGAGATTACAATGCTTACACAAGGAATTATTCACAAATTGGTGATGGGTACTATCTCCAACCACTCTAAGATCAACAAACAAAAGAAGAAAAGGGAAAAATATGGTGATGAGGATAAGGTGAATGTTATGAATATTGATTAGTATAAGGATGTGGAGGACTAGGAAATATCTCTTAACTCCCTCCTGGATGATTGGAGCTTGATTATTTTGTTAGTTCTCTATGTTTTTGTTCAATCTCAGTCTTGTCTTTGTTTTGTTGTTGATTTGTCAAAAAAAATTGCTCTATGTTAGGTAAATAGATCAACACTTTTCTCCAAATATCATTCAAGTAAACCCTAGAGATCTTGATCCAAGGATGGAATGGGGAAAAGAGATATGCAATAAGGTGTCATAGGGTATATTTAGAAACTAAAAAGGGGTTCAACACCAAGCTAGGACTTGGAAAGACAAGTAACATGCAAAAACTAGTTATAAAACCTAATGATGTGTAAAAATTTCAAATAAATGACCTTGAAATGAATACAAATCAGAACAGTAAACTGGAAAAGTACAAAGGTGCACCTGGAAACCTATAGAAGCTCAAAATAAGGTCTAAAATACTAAAAAAAAAGTGGAATTCAATGTACACTGGGAATCATACGCTAGGATAGGTATATCAATCCTAGATTAGGGTTTTTTGGGTGGAAACAAGCATTTGGAATCACTAAATCAAGATCTACATAAAATACCTAAAATTAGGTATATTGGGACTCATATGCCACAAGTGGCATATCAGTCCTATTTTGTTGCAAGGTATCCCAAGAGTAGAATTTTGAAGTGAAACTTTGTGATCCTCTGAAGATGGATTAAATAAGCCTTTTTCCCACTAGTTTCATGTAGATAGGTTGGATATATTGCTCTAGATCTAATGTTTTGTGAGCCTTGACAACTTTACATGATAACTTTTGCAGCTTTTACAACTTTGCAATCTTGATACTTTTGAAGGCTTCAAATCCACTTTTTCTTCAACCTATAAACCTGCAATCACACAAAGAGAGAAAAAGTGTTATTTTCTTAGGGAATATGGGTTTTCCTTGGTCAAACCCTATTTAGGTAATTAAACCAAATGATGAAATAATGAAATAAGGACATGAAACATGAACATGATACCTTGAATGATGTCTTGTAATGTAAATCTGAAAACTAACATGAAGTGGCCATGAAGAATGTAGATCTTGATCTCAAATTAGATGTGAAATAATGCTTGAAAATGGATCTTCAATGCTACATCAGCAACATTAGCTCAACAACATGCTTGATGCACTATGTCTTTGACATGATGATGGACCTTGAATTTTTGTGATTTAAATAATGAAGAAATCTACCCTTAAATGCTTTAAAGATGCTCTTGAATTTCCTTGAATACTCTTGTGAAGTATTGTAATCACAAACTTTCTATTAGGGATTCTCTTGAAAGTATTAGGTGAAAATAAGTGAAATAACCTTGTACATTTATACTTATTTATGCCAAATTTCCTGAAATTACAACACTACAAGCTGACATAAGATATAGGAAGATAAAATCCCGCCAAGAATTGAATTTAAATTAGATTCTAATTAGAGTGGAACTCATATGTCCAAGGTGGCATATGAGTCCCAGTGGCTCAAAATTGGGTCAAAAACTCCAATACAGGTCTTGGTTAATATGAAATTCAAAATCAGGTCCCAAGACCTAGATGGGATTCTTACACCCAAGGTGGTGTATGAGTCCCAGGCCACTAAATCTAGCACACATGACCAAAAACACTGAATTATGATTGTCATTTAATAAATGTTAGGATTATCTCCAAAAAAATGCATTTAATATGGCTTGTAGATTATCCTAATTAATTAATAAAACCCTAGATTAGTGTGAAAGTGTTAGGATAAACTTTACAACACCCTAAATAAGGTGCCATTAGGTTTGTTTAGTTTACAAGGTCCCTAAACTTAATGTTAAGGTGTAAATAAATACACTTTACAACACTAAATTAAGGCAAAATTAGGTTCATTTAGCTTAAAAGGACCTTAAACCTAATGTGAATGCATAAAAAAAAAATTACAATGCTAGATCAAGACAAAATTAGGTTCATTTTAACATTAATTATTCCCAAATTAAGTGTGAAAATGTAAAGGGTGACATTTTCCGTCACTACAATTTTTTTGTTGGGCTTGTGTTCCTTTTGTTGTTTGTATTGAACACTCAGAGTACTAAGAAGGGAGGTGAATCAGTATTCCCCAAAATTTGTTAACTTCATCAAATTTAAACATTCATTGAATGCATCATATTAAAATTTTAGTAATGGACATGCATCACATCAAGGAGTGCAAAAACACTAGATTTTACATGGAAAACCCAAAAAGGGAAAAACCACAGTCAAGATTAGCTCATAATATATTATTAATGATTATAAGGTATTACAGAATGGCTCACTATTTGAAGGAATCACTATCTAGAGAATGAAATAAGTGGATCACTAATAGGATAGAAAATAAGGTGGCTCACTGTCAGAGATTGAACTAATTAGAATGAACCTACAATATGTTGAGGATAGTTCCAATTAGGCTCAAAAAATTGACTTAACACACTTCATACTTGACTACTTATCAACTTATTCTCACTCTTCTCTACTCCAAATCTTGCACACACTTAATTGTCTCACATCCGACCAAATCACACAAGTAATTAACCTTGTATATACTGCAACCAATCAAAAACATAAATTAGGTCAGCCTAATTAGATGTACCATGCAACACCACAACTTGGTGGCCCAGAACACTAACACACACAAACCAAAATATATACATAATTAAAGATAGGTTGGCATAACCCATAATCACTCCCATAATTCTTCTTCATGCTCTATCCAACTCCACATGACCCCAAAATACTTAGGTTAGCTACACATAGAAAAAAAAATGAATTAAAACTAAATGAACCAACTGTTCATCCATATATTGACACGTGAAACATCAAAATATTCTCCACTTGAAATGTACACACCTTTGACACTTGTAAACAATTCAATAAATCTACATAACAAAATATTCATCTATGGTAGAATGTGAAGCATTCCTATCATGTGATTTATCATATTAACTATGTCATTACCAAGTCCAATACTCTGTAAAATCTAACTTCAACTATGGAGGACTTCAAGGCTTTAAAATTTGGATTTAGATTCCTCCAACATGCACCATTATTAAATTAGAACTGTGTAACTAGATTCTTCATAGCGGAACAATTCAGACCACAAAACTAGTTCACTAAATATTGAAACTGTTCAATCCTCCAGACAAGTGAAACTGTTCAATCCTTTAGATAAGTTTCTAGACTTGAACTCATATAAAGACCTGCAAAAAAAATGAATTTGGATTGGTTGTATAACGGGGTTTTCCTTGGTCAAACCTCTTCTTTGGTAAGTAAACCTTGATGAGAAAGCATAAATCTAAAAATGGAAATGTGTGTGTGTCCTAATCTTAAATGTGTTTAAGATTATGCAAGCTATAATATGAATAAACCCTATTCAAATGTGTTAGAATAATATCCCTAAGATGCAAATGTAAATTACCTATAAAGGAGATCTCTAGTCACCCTAACAAGTCACAAACATGAAGTATACCTTCCTTAGGCTGAAAATAGAGCAACAATGGAAGATGGAATCAATCAAGAAACAAGTCCTTATGCTTGGATAAATAGCTAATTGTATCTCCAACATATAATCTCTCATGATCCAAAATAGGCACCCATTACTTATATTTGGCAATGCTAGATCTTAACTTGGAAAGACTTGAAAAAACTACAAAAACACAATAGAACCTGTTGCTCCAAGACTTTGAAACTTCCTTCAACTTGCTCAACTTATCACTAGTTTGTTTAAACTTTCTTGCTTCTTACCTACTTAGGTGAAAATGGGGTGTAAATCTTAATTTTATAGGCATATCTACCTAATAACTCGATTATTGGATCTTAAAGGTCGATAAAACGTCGAATAAATTCAAATATTTTCATCTCCTGCTCTTCATTCCTGAAAATAAATCCCTCAAGACTAAGATGCCCTAGGTGGCATCTTGGTCTCAATAGGTGGGACTAAGATGCCACCAATGGCATCTTTGTCCCACAAGGCTTAATTTTCTAGTTCAAAAGGTGGGTTACCAAAATTGATGGTTGCTTATGGCTTTTAATTAGGTTTAAAGTCAAAATATACCTTGGGATGCACAAAAAGGGGTCTTAGGGGCCCATAATAAGTGACCTAAAGGAAAATTAATGCAGGGGATGCTAAAATAGGTCCAAATTAAGTGTGAAAATTCCAAGGTATGTATTTTACTAAACTACATAAGTATACTAGGTATGATGAAACTAGAATAGCTTAAAGTTATTCTTAATGTGAGATGTATCAATTTCACAAAGTGGCTTGACACTATTGGCTTACGATGTTAGAAAACCTTAGGAATGATAAGGTTTAGTTGTACATCAATAGTTTGGAAGAAATGATAGGATGAGTCATTGTCAATCCATATTAGTATGATCACTTGATCATTGCTTAACTACTAGATAAAACCATAGGTTGGGAGTAACCTATTTGGGTTGAGAAGTATATTGAAATATAGGTTAAGATTAACCTATTAGGTTGGATTATTTGCTTGATTACCCATTAGAACCAATAGGTTAAGAATGACTTACTTGGATGGGTTGTATGTTTTTCTTTTTGGAACACATAGGTTTAGGTTAACCTACTTGATTACACTGATTGTTGATTATTGATTATATCTGAGATTGGGGCATACTAAGGTTAAAACTCACTTATGTGATTAAGTTGATCACTTGAGTTTATGGAGTACTATATGAGCTTAGAAATTGTAATGTCATAAAATTGCACCCCTTGCAATTTAACATACATTCTTGTGTCTGATTTAGTGTCCCCTCCCTTAGCATCTTGTGTAGGCTCATTTTAGCCCCCGCATCAGCCTTTTCCCCTCTTAGGATTCCCAACACCCATTTTTAGAAGCCACCCTTGAATGTCAGTTGTACTCTAAACTTTGTGTTTTCCTATTCATTTCATTTTGTAGAATGACGTGTTTGAACACTAGCGCACCACACATACATCTATGTTCCACACTAGCATCCTAGGATGTTTCAACGTTCAAACGACCATTTTTATGCATGTTTTCCACTCATGGAATATGCTTTTTTTAGTGGTAATGGTCTGGGATGCCTTGTAACAGTTGGAGGAGATTATTTTCATTCCTTAAATGTTATATTTCCAACTCATTTGGGTCTTCTAACTTCTTGATCTCTCCCTCTTGGGCATACTCTTTTTCTCTTGTTATCTTTTTTGTACAACTCCATACAGCTTGATATAGCAGAATTTTCAAGCTCTTCTGGTGACTCTCTTCACAACACTTTTGGATCTTGTGTCTAGTTATCTTTCTCTCTCTCTTTGGCTTCCTTAAGCCTTGCATGTGATACCTCCCTTGTCTCAAGTGTGCTTGTGAGCATCTTGGGATTCTGTATCCCCTATCAATTGCATTATTACTTCATCATACGGATTCTCCTCCTTGAGCAAGGACTATTTTTATCACCTCTTTTGTGATACAAATTCTCCTCCTTGAGTAGGGTTTTCTTTTATCACATTTCACTTGCATGATCTATCTCTCTCTATTTGGTTGTTTGTGGAGGTGGGAACACCAAAATGGGGGTTTTATTGAGGAAAACCCCTATACAACCCTAATAATTTCTCCAAATCTTATACATGTAGATATTGAAGATGTTCACATGTTCGAGGCTTCATCACTTGCATGGTTGTAAGAATTTACTTTCTATCTCTTATTCTATTTATCATTTATTTCACTTTATTTCAATTCTATTACATTATGTTACTTTAATCGCATTATGTAAGTTCTTAGAAAACAGATTAGAAGTAGTCACTGCTCTACTACTTTTTGTGCTATTCTCACTTTCTGGTTCATACGAGACACTAGTGCACCTATCCAGGATGCCAGTGCATCACATTGTCATCCACATTTTGCATTGTCAAATGCATTCCATGTTTTCATCCTTCGGCTGAGAGCTCGCCAATTTGTCCAAAACATCTTTGTGGCCTACTCTTTCAGATACTAGAACTCTCGCACTATTCCTTGAGGTAGTTAATGGTAGTTCACCCCGTGAGGCTCCTAGAATGAAGAGAACTCATGAGTAGTGAATCCCCCTTCTCTATATTTTGGTGAACTCAACATGAATCAAAAAACTAGGAATTTATTTACCCCAACTAGGTGGGGTCATAACTTTTGACTTGGTGCTCGAAACTCAAAACCGTTTGCACCATTGGAAAGGTCTCCAAGAGGACTAGTTCAGTCCCTGAAATATGATTCCTTTGGCTATGAAATTTTAAGGATCAATGCAATTTTTGGCCTCAAATATTTCTCCAAAGACCTCTGAAAATGCAAATTAATAAAACCTAGAAAATACCGAAAAAAATCTGAAAAATCTGGATTTTTGGTTTTTCTTTATTCTATCATCAATCGACTTGTTTATTCATTATTTATCATACTTATCTTTTTATATTCAAAATTAATTTAATATCTTCTTGTGTTGCCAAAAAGTGTAGTCTTTAACACTTTTCGCTCATTTGCACCCTTGCCTATAGATTTTGGACCTATTTTTACCCCTTTCCAAGCCTTGTGCCAAAGTGTTGTAAGGTGTTGTAATAAATTTTCACACTTTCCTAGGATTTTCATCACTTAATCAACCCTTTCTTATGCTATAATGACCCCTTAATACACATGCATGCCTTATTTTAGTGTGTTTCAGAGGACAATCCCGACAAACATCATTAACCACATGATCATCCCTAACAACCAATGAAAAATTATTGGGTGGACAAGGTCACCACCTTGGGTGACCTAGTCCTATGTGGCATAAAATTCAAATTAAACTTAATATTATTTCAATATTTTGTCTCCAAAACCCTAAGGTCAGCCTATATGGTGTTATTTCAGGAAAATTAGGGCATAACTTCTATAAATAAGGGTTTTTTCCCTCATTTTCCACCTTCTAAGCTTCATTTTTCTTCTCTCAATCTCTCATATCTCCTTCTTCTCAAGCAAGCTAGGGTTTGAGTAGTCTAATTCATCAAAACATCTCTCAAGAAGTATTCAAGGGTTGAATCCTCCATTGTTGCAACTTAAGATCAATCATCAAGCCAAGGTAAACTCCATCACTCATTTGTTTCATGTTTCTTTACATTAATTCATCATTTTGGTTTGATTACTCAAAAGGGGTTTGATTAAGGCAAACCCCTAATCCCTAACAATCAATAATTTTTCCCTCTTTGTGTGATTTATAGGTCTTGTGGGTAGATTTGGTAAAGAACCAAGGTGGAAGAAGCTTCACCAACTTGTAAAATCTCTTCAAGGTTGGAGAAACCCTATTTGAAGCTTGGAAGACACTTGCAGACCAGATTCTCCACTTTCGGATCCATACATCTAGATGAGCAAAAAGTATAGACCAAGGGCTTCAGATTCCATCTTTTGATCTTCAAAAAATTTAGAAGAGGACTAAGTCACCAATAATGGTGACCTAGTCCCTTTGAACCTATTTTCTAGAGATTTTGGTAGATTTGGATAGCCTTCTGGCTGAAACGGGCCACTGAGAAGTTTTCAAAAATTGCCCTAAAAAGGACTAGGTCACCCAGAATGGCATAAGTGTCCCAAGAGGCCCAAATCTCAGATTCAGCAACATCTCCAACTTTTGCAACTCATTTCTAGGTTCACACTTTCCATCTCCAGCTTTTTGTTTTAGTTTAATGTATATTTCTTAGGTTATCTTGAACATATTTGAATATCATTATGTGTTTTCCAACATAGTTGCATTCAATACTTTATATTAATAGTTATTTTATTTCATTTGTTTCCATTATTTAGGGAATTCCATATCACACACCACACACCTTTAATCCCCTAACTCCCCTTTGAGTGAACGCCCAAAAACACATTAGTGCGAAAGAGAGCCCATTTCCTAACCAAGAGCTCCTAAGTGAAAAACCCTAGGAGCCTATTTGGGGAATCCTCTTTCCCTGTTGCATATGTTTTGTGATAGGTTTTCAAAGGTAGATATCTAAAAGCTAAATGCAAATTTTATCAAATAAACTAGGAAATAAAACACACAGAAAAATAACACAGAGAATTTAACATGGTTCACCCAATATGGGCTACATCTACCAAACCGCAACCATCTAATGATTTCATTAATCAGTGTAAAACCCTAATACAATATCGCGAATTATCGCATTTTCTTGTTTTACTATAACTCTATTACAAACCTCTTATAACCATCTTTTTAGAAGCTTCCGGATTAGGGTTATACAAAGTTGGGGTTTTTCCCTTTTTGGTGATTTTTCCCTTTTTCGGTAATTCTGCAAAAAAAGCAAGGCAAAAATTTTTCTCAAGGGCTACCACCCCGAACCCCGTTTTCAAGGACTTCCACTCAAACCCCTGAGCCCCGGACCACGAGGATACATGAAGAGTGTACAGTATACAATGATCAGTCGCCACATACCAACAATCTCCCACTTCGAGACTGAAACTAGACGACACCGGTGCACTTATAGCTCCCACTAAAAATAAGCACCTTGGACCCTGCTGCTTTGTTATACTTTAATTTAACCTTGAAGGCCAACCGAAGCTGAAGAGGAGCTCAGCTTCTCCCTTATCACCGCCTTAGTAAACATATCCACTAGATTTATATCTGTATGTATCTTTTCCAGCTTTACTTATCCATCCTCCATCACTGATCGAATGAAATGATACCTCAACTATATGTGTTTGGTTTTAGAGTGCAAGGCAGAATTCTTTGCAAGATGTATAGAACTCTGGCTGTCTGTGAACAAGTAATTTTCAGCCTGTTGTTTTCCCAACTCTTCCATGAAAAGTTGCATCCATATCATCTCTTTTGCTGCCTCTGTTGCAGCCACATACTCTGCCTCTGTGGTGGATAAAGCAACCACCTTTTGCAATTGAGATATCCAACTTACTAATGTCCCACCAACGATAAATACATAACCTGTGGTACTCCACCTGGTATCAATATCCCCTGCCAGATCTGAGTCAACATAGCCTTTTAAATCTATATGAGAGCCCTCAAAACATAAATATTTATTCGATGTACCTCTCAAATACCTGAGAATCCATTTCACTGCATTCCAATGCTCAATTCTTGGATTACTCATATACCTGCTAACAACTCCTACAACATGTGCAATATCTAGTCTTGTGCATACCATGACATACATTAAACTACCTACAACTGAAGCATATGGTACCTTGGACATTTTTTTTTCCTCATCCTGTGTCTTTGGACACATATCCTTAGTCAATTTTACATGACTAGGCAAAGGTGTGCTGACAGCTTTTGCATTCTCCATATGAAATCTCTGCAACACCTTTTTAACATAATCAGCCTGAGATAAAAATAGTTTCCTATTTTTCCTATCTCTTGTAATCTTCATACCAAGGATTTGTTTTGTTGCCCCCAAATCCTTCATAGCAAATGAATTTGCAAACTGTTGTTTTAACTCCTTTATGTGATCCATGTTAGACCCCGCTACAAGCATATCATCAACATATAAACATAAAATAATGTACCTATCTTCACCTAGCATCTTAAAATAAACACAATGGTCTGAATTACACCTATTGTAACCTTGCTCAGCCATAAAACTATCAAATTTAAGATACCATTGTCGAGGTGCTTGCTTCAATCCATAAGCTTTTCTTCAATCTGCATTCTAGTTTCTCCTTACCTTTGACCTCAAATCCTTGTGGCTATTCCATATAAATTTCCTCTTCCAAATCACCATGGAGAAAGGCAGTTTTAACATCAAGTTGTTCTAAATGCAAATCTGCAATAGCCACAATACTTAACACAGTATGAATAGAGGTCATTTTAACAACTGGAGAAAATATTTCATCAAAATCAATACCCTGTTTCTGTGCAAATCCCTTTACAACTAATCTGGATTTAAATCTTTTCTTACCTCCATCCTCTTCTTTCATCCTATAAACCCATTTGTTTGCTAAATCCTTTTTACCTGCAAGCAACTTGCATAATTCCGAAGTCTGATTTTTCAGTAAGGAGTCCATTTCTTCTTCCATTCCATGCTCCCACTGAACCTTGGTATCCACCTACATAGCTTCATGATAACATTCTGGTTCACCAGCATCAGTTAATAAAATAGAGTACAAAGAGGGAGAAAATCTATCTGGAGGTCTACTTAACCTTGAAGATCGTCTAACATTCACTAGATTTTGTGGTATTTCTTCTTGTTGTTGTTACAGAGCATGAGGATCCACTGGAACTTCATTGTTTGGAGTATCATTTAGCACTGCATAATCATTTTCTTTCTTCTCATCCTACTGCAACTAATCTTTGTACAACACTTTCTCATTGAATATGACATCCCTACTTCTCACAATTTTCTTATTTTCAAAATCCCAAAGCCTATAACAAAATTCATCAATGTCATATCCAACAAATATACATTTCATTGATTTTGCATCAAGCTTGGTTCTATTTTCAGAATCTACATGTGCAAATGCTTCACAACCAAAGGTTTTCAGAAAAGAGTAACTCACCTTCTTACCTGTCCATGCTTCCTCTGGAATACCACAACCCAAAGGATTAGATGGACCTCTATTAATTAAATAAACAGCAATGTTTACAGCCTCTGCCCACATGTTTAAAGGCAACCCAACATGCAATCTCATAGTTCATGCACGCTCCATTATTGTTCTATTCGTACGCTCAACCACTCCATTTTCTTGTGGAGTCCTTGGAACCGTTTTCTACCTATGAATACCATTAAAAGAACAATAATCTTCAAACTATTTACTGCAATACTCACCACCATTATCAGA
Organism: Sequoiadendron giganteum; assembly: GCA_007115665.2. Taxonomy (NCBI): domain Eukaryota; kingdom Viridiplantae; phylum Streptophyta; class Pinopsida; order Cupressales; family Cupressaceae; genus Sequoiadendron; species Sequoiadendron giganteum. The sequence continues at coordinate 657,908,671 of CM021102.1, forward strand.
TCTGAGACATTTCAACTTTTTACCTATCTCATTCTCAACCACGCTTCTCCATTTTTTTAAAGTTTCAAATACATCATATTTCTGCCTAATGAAATAAATCTATACCTTCCTAGTTGCATCATCAATGAATGTGACATAATAACGAGAGCCACCGAGAGAAGATACCTAAGCTGGTCCCCATACATCCGTATGCACAAGCTCCAATTTCTCATCTTTCTTTTGTTTCCCATCCTTGAGAAAACTAACTCTCTTTTGTTTTCCATAAACACAACTTTCACAGAAATTCATAATAACACATTTTAGACCTGGTAAAAAATTCTTTGAATGAAGTACTTTCATACCTTTTGCACTCATATGCCCAAGTCTGTTATGCCATAGTGCTGATTCAGAATTCACAGCAACTATCTGATTTTCCTCCTGCTGAACTGCAACAACTGTTCCTGAACATTGATTTTTATCTGCAATAGCTAAAGTAGAAGGAACGGTATGACCTATACAAAGATATAAGGTGCCTACTTTCACACCTTTTGCTACTACTAAGGCACCTTTTGTAACCTTCCAATTTTTATCACTAAATGTAACAACACAACCTTCATCATCTAGTTGTCCTGCTGAAATTAAATTTCTTTTTAGCTTTGGAACGTGCCTTACCTCATGTAGTAGCCAATGGTTCCCATTCTAAAAATTAATCTTGATTCTTCCCTTTCCAATAATCTGACAGGGTTCATTATCTCCCAAATAAACTAGCCCAAAATCCCCTTGGACATAATCAAGAAAATAATTTCTATGGGGCGTAGCATGAAATGAAGCCCCTAAATCTAACACCCAAGAATCATCAACATTGTCAAGAGAAAGAATCAAAGCATCCTCATCAGATTTATTACTTACCACATTTGCCTCTTTATTTCCTTCTTGTTTATCTCCTTCTTTATTTTTCTGAGACCAACAATCTTTCTTTACATGCCCTGGCTTACCACAGTACCAGCAATCCCTCTTGTCTCTAGATTGGGACCTTCTATCCCTTGATTTTCCTCGTGACTTCCCACGACTCCCAAAATTGTTTCGTCTCTCGTTTGTTCTGCCCCTACTTTCTGCATTCAAAACACTACCTAATGTGGATGTTCCACCTGAGCTTTTCCCATGAATTTCCTCACTCAAAATAACACCAACAACATCAAATTTCAATGTATTTGAACAAGAAACAAAATTGCTAATAGCCATTACCAAGCTATTCCAGCTTTCAGGCAAAGAACACAGAATCAAAAGAGCCCTAACTTCTTCATCAAAGTTAACTTTTACAGAAGTCAATTGACTAGTAATCGTATTAAATTCATTTAAATGATCAGTAACTGATCCACCTTCTACCATTTTCATATTAAATAAATACTTCATAAGAAATACCTTATTCAAAGCGGAAGGCTTTTCATATAACTTTGCTAGGGTTTCCATCAACTCTAGAGTTGTCTTTGTTGTTGTAATATTGAATGCCACCGATTGTGCCAGGCATAAGCGAATACTGCCAAGTGCCTTTCTGTCCAAAATATCCGAGTCCTCATCCGATATTGTTGTAGCTTTCTTGGTTTTCCCTTCTAATGGCCGCCATAAATCCTTCTGATAGAGATAGTCCTCCATATGCATCTTCCATAACTGATAGTTCTGCCCATTGAACTTATCAACTTTCAACTTACCCTCGTCTGCCATTGCTCCCACTTAACCGTGAGACTCCCACTCAACCGTGAGACTTTCCTGCAGATGATAATCGAAAACAACCCGCTCTGATACCACTTGATAGGTTTTCAAAGGCAGATATCTAAAAGCTAAATCCAGATTTTATCAAATAAAACACACAGAAAAATAACACAGAGAATTTAATGTGGTTCACCCAATATGGGCTACATCCACCAAACCGCAGCCATCCAATGATTTCATTAACTAGTGTAAAACCCTGTTACAATATCGTGAATTATCGCATTTTCTTGTTTTACTGTAACTCTATTACAAACCCCTTATAACCAGCTTTTTAGAAGCTTCCGATTTAGGGTTATACAAAGTTGGGGTTTTTCCCTTTTCGGTGATTTTTCCCTTTTTCGGTAATTCCGTGAAAAAAGCAGGGAAAAATTTTTTCTCGGGGGCGGAACCCCTGCCCAAGCCCCGAACCCTAGCGAGGATACATCAAAAGTGTATAGTATACAATGATCAGTTGCCACATACCAACATTTTGGAGGTACACTTATTTTATGATCTCATTACCTAATTATATTCAAAGTGTTAATGATGTTAAATTTCATGCATTTGATGGTGACTTGGCTTTACCCATGTCACTCGATCTCTTTGATCCTTCTCATGAAATTCCTCTTGCTTCAGAGGATATCTTGTTGCAAGAAAATGAAATCATTGACACATTTCTTAATGTTACTCTACATTCTCTTCATTTTTATGCACTCTCTTCTAAAGACTTTGCATTCGTGAATGATGAATTTCCTTCCACATTTTTATCCTCTCTGGATTGATGTTTAGAATATGTTTTCAAATAATTATTCCACTAGTTTTCATGAGTCTCTAAATATACTATGTCTTTTTTTCCCCTCAAAGGCCTAAGAGACCTACCAATTACCTAACTCTAGCTATTCCTCCTAGAAGGATTTGTTCTATTGATGGTGTTCCATTGGATAGTGACTCTCCTTATCTTTCTATGGCTCACTCTTATAGAGTGGTAGCCCATACCGATGAGAATGGAATGAATAAATAACCAAGCCTTCTTCAAGCTCCTAAACCTATGACTAAATCACCCGGTGACTACAATTTTTTCAAGCAACCCCGCATTACTCTGAACAAAATCTCACTATGGGACTTGCTTTAGTCTACTCCAGTTTATCAAGGAACTCTTTAGCAAGCCTTGTAAAAGATCCTCTTGCCTTCTTTCATTAGGTAGGTAGATGTCGATGAATTGATAGCTTATATTCATGTGGATTCATTGAATATTATGTTTTATCCACAAGAACTCCCACCTCTGAAAGTACAAAAGCAAGAAGATCCTCTAATGATTATAGTTAACATTAACAATATCGACATTATATGTACTCCTTTTGATGCCAGTTTGGCACTCAACATATGTATCATTGATCTATTACCTAAGATTAATATTGATTTATCTTTTGTTAATGCTTCTCTTGTTGTCATTTATGGGTTTGATAATGTTGATCGGCAACCTTTAGGAATGATAGTCTTGCCTTTGAGTTTGGGACCCATTACTATACCTACCCTTGTTTATGTTATGTCAAAAAATTTACCTTATAACCTTCTTCTTGGTAGACTGTGGATTCATGCTATGGGTGCAACCTCGTCTACCTTGCATAAATCTATTAAATTCATTTGCAATAATCAAGTAGTCATTGTCAAGGCTGACCCTGATGCTATACACTTATGTGAGATGACAGCTTTCGATCAGGTTTTAGTTGTGCTTACTCTTATTCCTTTAGTGTCTTCCAATGTGTTAATGGTTACTCCAGTCATACCTACTACAAAGGATACTCTTGAGGTAGATGTCACTAAAGAAAATCCTTCTACAACAAGAAATTTTAAGTCTACAATTTTTTGAAAGAAAATGCATGTCTTGGTGATGATTGGGGTTCTTTAGACTTTATAGAATCCTTCATTGGAGCATATAAATTTGACCCATTCCAATTAAACATTTCAATAACATCATCCCCACCCGCTATCAAAGATGATTACTCTTTTGCATCGCGGTATGATTACAGGAGGGGTCTTCTCTTTCTTCATCTCCTTACCTTTAGGAGACTTTTCTTCTTTTCCAGAACATGACTTCTTCTCCCTCACATAAATCATGAATGATTTCTTTTTCTTTTCAACTTCTTCACTATCAGTATCAACAATATCAACTCTAGTTTTCCTTGCACTTGTCTCTAATTGAGAGACACAAAATTTTATTTTTCTAGATCAACTAAGGTTGTTCTTCTTCTTTCTCCTCTTCATAATTAATATATCCTTCTCTTGTATCATTATCTTTCCTTTCCCTCTACAAAGGGTTTTGTTGTGCTACGAGGGCACTCAATGTAGCTTTCTTCTTAACACCAACTGAAAGCTTAGTTTTAGAGACATTGGGAATAATCAAAGAGGGAGTAGAGGTCCTAAATGACCTTCTTGTTCTTGGAGTACCTTCTGGAGGATTGTATATTCCTTTGTATTTATTTGTAGGGATATTAGGTTACCCAATATCTCTTACATTTGATCTTTCATCTTCTCTACATTATTCTTTATCTACTTTTCCTTGTGCTTCAAGTTAACTTCACTAGACTTCTCCTCATAGGTTCCAAACATATCTACATATGGGTCTCTTGGTTTTCCCAACATAATTTTTGTAAGACCTATGATTATATCTTCTACCACTTCATATGCCATTTCAAGAATCTAGAATTTTTTGGGTTCCATTGCTTCCATAATGCATTCATCTTTGGTAACCATAAAGGTAATATCATTCTTGGATTTCTTAAAAAAAAATCTTAGGAATCCTCTCTCTTGCTTGCATCCAAGGATTTGAAAAATCCCCACAAAGCTTGATCCTTAGACTCATCATCCTGAAATCTTCTCAAATGATCCCTTATTTGTATTCCAAGAGGCATATTATCTAACCATACTATGTTCCTTGTTCTAGGCAACTCTCTAAGAAAGTAGAATAATAAACAAATGATTAGATTTCCATACCAAAAAGGTTCAAGAATTCTCGAAATTACAACACTACAAGCCAACATCAGATATAGGAGAATAAAATACCACTAAAAATTTGATTTAAATTTAAATTTTGGTCATGTGATCCCTTTAAAAATGCTACTCCTGATGTGAGATGCTAAACAAAGCTAATGATGAAATAACAAAAGCAATAACACTAAAAGAGGACACCTCAATAAGATTAGCCTAAGAAAATGGTGAAGCAAAGAAGCAAGATAAAAACAATTGATGATTGAAGTTGGTTATACCTTTCCTTTGCTGCTCCTTCCTTGGTTGGCCCTTTGATTCTTGAAGAGTTGTGTGCTCCTTGGATGGAAATGGAGTTGAATGGATGTAAGATGAATTAATGATGCTAAGTGCTATGATAGATGAGAGCTTGAATGACAAATTTGCAAGAGTTTTGTTGCAAAATACTTGATCCCTAAAATGAGGGAAATGAGGGGATATTTATAGGTTAATTTGAATTCTCTAGATAATTCATCGGTTGGGATTATCCAACAAAGATCAAGATGAAGGGCTATGGTGATTTGAGGACTCACAAGCCCTCACATCTTGACATGTGGAAGGTGAGATGTCTTAGGGTGGAGTGATGTGGAAATGAGGTGGAAGAAAAGGACAAGAGGTGGAAGGGAAGTACATGAAGTGGATGAAGGACAAGTACCTTTGAGGTACCTTGGGGGATGAGAAGATTTCCTCAAAAAGGAACTTCTGTCCCCAAATGAGAATCAAAGAGACTTTTGAGGAATTTTAGAATTCCTCAAAAATCTCCATGGGAAAAGGTGAAGTGTGTGGGAAAAATAAATGTAAATTCATTGGAGAGTTTATTGGATAAAAGGAGGTCTCCAAAAAGCTGGAGATTTGTCACATGTGGGTGATGTGACAAGTCCAAGGTTCTAGAAGCCTTGGGCACATGTAAAATGACATGTCACATTTGCATGGGGGATGAGGAAGACCTTGGAAAGACAAAAGTGAATTAAAAATTCACATGGGGAAGAGAGGAACCTTGGTTAAATAAATGTGAATTAAAAATTCACATAGGGAAGGGAGTCCAGGCTAAAAATGGTAAGTGGGAAGGTTGACCAGAAAAGGTAAGCTAAATGTGGCTAATGATTCTGATTAAGGTTGTGTAAACACAAGATTAGAATAATTAATGAGAGATTAGAGGAAAGTGGGAGATTATAGAGGATGTGACATTTAATATTGATTAAGTGGTGTACATCCTAATCATAGATTAATTAATTTAATCTGGATTAGAAGATGGTTATGGAGAATGTGACAATGAGAGAGGAAAAGAGGAATTAAAAATTTGTTTTTAATCCAAATAGGTTAAATGACTAAATTAAATAATTTGTCATGTTTATTTAATTTAGAGAGGAAAAGGGATAAGGTAAAGTATTTAATTTATTTAATTAGATACTTTAGGAACCTTAGGTAGAAAATGAAATAATGATTAAATAAATTATTTAATCATTATTAATGAAATAGATGAATATAATAGACGATTTTGATCATATGGAAGTGATCAAATTTGGATGTCTACAGGTCACATGAGACTCATTCGCCCAAGATAGAAAATGAGTCCCATCACACATAATATATGGGACCAAAAATGAAAAGTGTCTAGAAATGTGTGAAACCTACATCAGGGCCAAAAATACCTAGGTGGGACTCATTTGACCAAGGTGGTGAATGAGTCCTAGACACTAAATATGGGCCACACAATCTAGAAACATCTGAATTGTGATTGGTTACTGATTGGTGTTAGGATTATCCTCGAAAAGATGTAATAAATGAGGCTTGTGGATGCAAAATAGGGCCAATTAAAGCATAAGAAAGCCCAATTATTAATGACAAGCATAGAGGAATGTGAAAGTGTGCTACAAAACTTTACAACACTCTAAATAAGGAAAGATTAATGTTAATTATGATTAAAATTATGTTTATTATGCTTAGTTAATTGATAAAACCCTAGAAAAGTGTGAAAGTGTGTTACAACACTTTTGCAAGGTACCATTAAAATATATTACTTCACAAGGGCCGAAGACCTAATGTGAATGTGTTGTCCACATTGCAACATTAAATCAAGGCAACATTAAGCCAAAATCCACAAGGAGGATCCAAACGAGTGCGAAAATGTCCAAGGACCTATTTTTTGACACTACATTTAGCCTCCACTTTAGTGAGAGGAGGAACTTGCTTCAAGCTCATACTAAAGTAGACAAACATGCATCACGAGGGGTTCCAATGTATCAATGCTAGAAAGATGAGATGACATTGATCAAGAGGGATGATCAAGTCCCTAGGATCAAGATCCCATGGCAAAACCAACATAAGCACAAAGGGAAGCACATGAAAATGATATAAAAAATATCTATAAGGCCAATCATACACTACCAAAGATGATAAAGAGAACAAAAAAAAGAGAGTCAGATCAAACTTCAACCATTTTTCCATCCGATGTGGATCAGGTCTAGGCCATTTATCTGAAAAATGCATACTCACTCTGAGGCGAAAAAACTTCAGGCTGCCCACCGGCTGAGAAGTCCTAAAAGGTGAGAAATAGACACTCATTGCTAGTATGCACTCACACACATGCATGTGGCTATGGGGAAATTCATGCCTTAGATTGGGCTTCCCACTCAACCATACCAAAGTTATACCTCTTGATAAATTTAATAAGCTGTCACACAAAAATGATTTTCGAGCTTCATGAGACAAACAAAAATTTGTATGCTTGGAGCTCATGAACAAAAAAGATGGCTCTATAGGCATGCAAACTATATTATGCAAGGTGGCCATATAACAACAAATGTAAAATGCAAAAATAGGAAATTTTCAAAGGAGTCTTGATTAATTCATGTGAGGTATTTAACTTAGGGAACATTGTGCCTAATGTCTCCAAGAGAGGACCAATCAAAGAATAGAAAATTCACAACTTAGGGGATGTAGTGTGTCACATCAATCCACTAAGAGGAATGTAATATGCTAAGAGAGATCATGCTCATGAAGGAAGTTACACCTAATGCCATCCACAAAGTAAAAAGTGTATTGTATGAAGCAAGAAGGCTACACTAAGAACCATGAAAAAGGGAAAATACAAAATAATAATTCCAATGTATGCCACCACTTTAAAGAAACTGCTAAACACCATGCTATGAGAAATTACTTTAAAGTAGCAAATGAAAAATGCAAAAAAGAAGAAAGACATGAGAGCCAACTTGGAAAGCCCTATGCCAAGTCATATGTTTCCAAGTAAAGCTATGTCATGCAAGAGAAAAGAAAAGAGAGGGGTTGCCCCCAAAATGAAAAAAACAAACACATAAGGGATCTATGGATTTTGGGTTGGTATGTTCTTTGCTGCAATTTTTTTAGAGAGCTTGGAACTGTCATCATCCCCCTAATACACATAGAACTGGAAGAATGACATAAAGAGAGTGAAAACAAAGAATTTTTTTTGGGTGAACATGGAAGAAACATGAATGTATCGACACCTTGCGTCATAACCAAAAGGAAAACACAAGAAAAATGATAAAGATGAAATGAAAAGGAAAAGGAAAAAGAAAGTCTTTTGGGTCAACATGAAGGAGACATGAATGTCTCGATGCCTTGCATCATCCCCAAAAGGAAAACATAAGAAAAGGATAAAGAGCGAAAGAGATGCATGAAATACAGAAGAATGTAAGTACAAATAGAGGAATGCCACAAAGAGGGAGAACACATCAAACAAATCATTACTAGGGATCACATTACACACATGCAATCACACAAAAGAAAAATGAAAAAGAAATGATGCAATAGACTATTAATGAAAATGCAAGTAAACCTATGAGAAAGTCACCTGCTTCCCAATCATAGTCTGTGTATACTAAAGGAGAGAAACTAGCTAGAGGGACAAGAGCAAGTGCCGAACTAAGAGAAGCACCAGGTTCAATACTCTTTATAGAAGATTTTTCGTTTAAGGTCATGGAAGAGGAAAATAATGTATTCAGTTCATCATGCACCTCTTCGTCAATTTTTCCAACCTCATCATCATCATCATCTAATTTGATCACAACATGAGGTCGAAGGATAATTTCCATTAAAGAGCTCAACTCTTGTTGTGGAGGTTGCATTGAATAATCTTGTTTTGGCTGGGGAGGAGTAAAGTCCTCATGCATTGCTTCAGTACAATTCGGATCTTGATTTTCTTTGTTTAGTTCATCATGTAACTTGCGAGAAAGGGCGCGACATCTATGTCTATGCTCCCTAACATCTTTTTTTCTTTTAGATTTGTTTTTAATTTGCAATTATGTTGGAGCAGGTTGATCAACCATTGGTTTCTTTTCTTCTCTAAGGGGAGGAACAAAATGAACCATGGGAGGTTGTTCAACCGCTTTCTCTTTGACTTTGTAAACTTTTTTTTATTCTGGGAGGTGTAGCAAGGTTGGTTTCATTGTTTCTTGGTCACTTGTAAGAGGTAGGTGAAATTTCTATTTTATGTTGGTCTTGGTTGTTTTGGTCTTTTTTAGGTTCAAGCATGGTTTTGTCAAGGATGGGAGGTTTGGAGGTGGATGGGGACATGTTTCAGAGAGATAGTTTTGCTATCTTCTTTTCCTTGAATATTGGATAGGACAAGAAAAATAAGTGTTCTCTTGGCTTTATAGGTTCCATGGGCTTAGGCCAGAAGGAATCTTGGGAAAATTTTCCTTTAGATGACAAAGGGTTAAAGCCACTATGGTGAACAGTGAATATCTCATTGTCAAAGAGAAAATTTAAGCATTTATGCACAACTGAAGGGACAAATTTCATGGAGTGAAGCCATGGGTGGCCTAGCTTCACACAAAATCGATCTTACTACGGTATGATGGAGAATGTAACATCTAATGTTTTTGGTCCTATTTGTAATGGTAATGTGATTGATGCAATCATAGGGCATGCAAAACCATTATGTGTCTTGATCCATGCTTCTAGTTTATCATATTCATCTTGATAGAGTTCATGCAAAATTAAAAATTCCTCAATGATCACATTCTCTCCACAAGCGAGATATATTAGTATCCCATTAGTGGGCTTATCATAGATATGGCTGGCTATGTAGAGAGGACCATCAAGAAAATGTTTAAGTATATCCTTAGAGGAGAAAGCAATATCAAGAGGACTCTTTGGTCAAGCCTTATGAGGGATGACGTCTATCGCCCCTATCATTTAATCTATAGGATTGACATTGATAGAATTAGTTAGAATAAAATCATTGTTTTCATCATATGTATCAACATTCATCACTTCATTCTTTGGAGTTTTGCTAGCTTTGACAAATGAAATATTATGTTTTGGCATGGGATTGGTGAAATTTTGCAAGTTTTGGTTCAAAGGGGAAACAAACTTATTTCCATGATCGCTAACACCTCCAATGGATAGATGGCCATAATCAATGAGGTCTTGTACAAGATGTTTAAGATGCTTGCAATGTTTTGTGTCATATCTATTTTGTCTATGATAGTGATAATAATAGTTTGATTTAAAGCTCAGGGGTAAAGGCTTATTAGGGTCAGGTGTTTTAATGGGAGGTAAGGTAATAATTTGTTGGTTTAGGAGCTGGGACATGGTATTATGAAGGGTATCAGGAAATGGAGTGAGTTGTATTTTTGGATCTCCATAACTAAAGGGTATCAAGGCTTTGCCAACAACTACTTGGTTATTGACATTTTGAGTTGGTTTTTGAGGGGGGTTGAATTGAAGGAACCCTTTTTTTTTTTTCTAAAAGGCTGGGAATTATTTTGGAGCATAGGCTCAAATCTCTTGATTCGGCTAGGAGTGGAATTTGTATCTTGACTATAAACCAAATTTTGATAATCATGGAGGGTAGTGCACAAGTGCATGAGGGATGGTAATTTAACCATGGTCAACTTGTCTTGGATTTTATTTTGCAAATTTTCTATGAACATCTTTTTAAGGTGTGGGTCGGGGATTTCGACATCGACTTGGGAATAAAGCGATTGATATCGTGAGATAAAGTTAGTTATCTTTTCATCCTCCTTTTTCTTACATCTCATCAAGTCGGCCAAGGTCATCTTGGGATTCATATGCACTTAGAAATGGTTTATAATTCCCCAACAAGTTCACCGAATGAACAAATTGAGTTATTCAGTAAATAAGAGAACCACTCCAAGGAAATATATTTTAAGGTCCTAAGAAAGAGCTTTGCCAAAAGTTTACCATCAAGGATGAAGTCACTATATAAGGCAGTGTAGGATTTAACATGGTTAGAAGGATCTCCCTTTCCTCCATATTTCTCAAATCTAGGAACCTCTACACCTCGTGGCATCGATGTTTGTAATATCTCCAAGGATAATGGATTTCTTTTGACATAATATGTGGGTGGGCCATTTTGATTTTGGTTTATGGTGGAGATTTTCTTTTGAAGGGATGACATGGTTTGGGAAATTTGAGCTATGAGAGGGTCATTGCTTGTGCTATGAGATGGAAGTAAAATTGGCGATGGAGTGTATATGTTTATGGGACAAGTGAATGGAATGCTTATATGTGGTAAGGTAGGAGATATAACTTGCGATGCCACATAGGAACTAAGGATACTAGTAGGAATACCCAAGGAAGGAATCACATTACTACCTTATTGCATTGTTGTTGTGACTTGAGGAGGGGTGTAGGTAGAGATTGAGGCTATTGTTGTGGAAGGAGGAATTTGTGTTCCTCCTTGGCTTGGAACATTGTTTGTAGGTAAAGGACAACTAGTGGTTGAGGGAAGATGCTTTCCAAAGATTTGCACTATGTTTTTTACAAGGTCAAGGCCATCTTCACTTTCAAGAATACGATGAATGTTTTCTATTGTAGGAATTGTAGTAGTTGAAATTTTTTCAAGGCTTATTTGATGTTGTAAGTTCACTAGGTTCTCATGAATGTGGATTATGTTTTCTTGCAGGATGCTATGATTCTTTGGTTCAACTTGCATGCTACTTGAAGGCAAAGAGCTACTAAGGGTTTTATCCATCCCTAGTGTACTAATGTCAATGCTAGGAGTGAAATCTCTAGATAACCCAAGATCCACAATGATTGTGCTATCACAGGATTACATGAGTCTCAATCTTCTTCTCACTAGGGCACCAAAAACTCATTCAAAGGCTACTAAATTCAGGGTGAGTGAAAATACAAAGTAAGCTAATAAGAATGAAATTATTATAACTAAAATTCCGAAAAGTAAAACTAAAATGCAGAAACAACAAACAAAAACTCAGAAAATGAATTGTAAATGCCAAAAAATACAGGGAAAAATATGCAAGGGGATTGATTCGCCCAAGGTGGCGAATGAGTCGAGGTAGTGATTTTTTTGAAAATTTTCATAATTTTTGAATTGAATCTTATGATTTTTATGTTTTTTGATGGAAGTCTGAGATGAAAATACATAACTTTACAGATTTTCAATGAAATTAAGTGCAATAATGCAAGCTAAATGAGATTTTCACTAATGCAAAAATTGAAAACTTAGAATGCAAATTAACTAATGAAAGACCTAATGCAATGTTAATGCAAGCTAAATCTAGGATTTAAATGCACTCCAAATCAAAATTATGATGCTATAAATGTAGGTTCACCAAAATGAAAAGGTGAAAAATGGGGGTCCTCTCTTTTGCTTCTAGGGTTTTTGACCTAAAAGGAGAGGTCTATTTCCACACTCTTCAGTAAAAAAAAAGCCCTTGATATTTCAATGCAAAGGAGATTAAAATTTGGCAAAGGGACTACTCTAGGGGATGAATGATGTCAAATAAGGGGTTCACCACCAAGTATAAACGTGAAAATGATAATGAGTTGCAAAACACAATGTGATATGCAAAATGACCTAGAAAGATGAACCAAATGCAATAAAAAGCTGTGAGATTGAAAGTGTGCACTTGAAAGATTGAAGAAGGTAGGATGGAGGTCTGGATCACTAAAAAATTTGCTGTTGAAGTTGACTGGGACTCATTTTCCAAGATGGGTGAACAAATCTAGTTTCTGGGAAAATGCACTGGAGTAGGTTTCAACCAAAAGGGTCTCCATATCTAGAAAAATCTTGATTAGGCCTATACAGTGGGACTCATTCGCCAATAGGGGCGAATTAGTCCACTTCTTCTTTTTCAAAAGTTCTAAACTAGATTCTATGTCTCTCAGTATGCTTTTCTCTTTAGGATTAGTTTCCAAATTTGAATCTACAAAGTACCACCTCTGGGTCTTCTCCAAGCTTCTCTAGGGCTTGATGACAACTTTGACAACTTTAGAGACTCAAAATTTTTTCTCCAACTTGTCTTCTTGGCCAATCTACAACCTAGACCTGCAAATCACACAAAAGAAGAGGGAAAAATGTTGTGGGGTTAGAGAATAGGGGTTTGCCTTTGACAAACCCCTTGTTGGTAATTAAACTTTGAAATGAAAGAAAATGTAAAGGGAGAATGATGAATGAACAAAAGACAATATTGCAACTCACCTAACCCTAGCAATAATGTGTTGTAAACATGTAAGTATTGGCTACAATGGATATGGTCTTTGACTCTTGCTTGATGTTGATAGATCTTGAATGAGGCACTTGCTAGAAATCACAAACTCTACACCACAATTGTTAGCTCTTGAACAACATGATGCAAGCAATCTTTGACATGATGTTTGATGCTTGAATAATGCTCTTGAATGCTCGATAATCTTGCCTTGAATGCCTTGAATGATCTTGTGAACTCAATTTTCTATAAGGATGTTCTCACAAAAGTCTTAGGTCACTTGAATGCTTGTTAGGAGAAAATGAGTGAAAGAACCTTGTATTTATACTCAATTTTGTAAGAATTCTTGAAATTACAACACTACAAGTCGACATCAGATCTATGAGAATAAAATCCCACTAAAAATTTGATTTAAATTTGAATTTTGGTCACACAGGACTCATTCACCCAAGGTGGCAAATGAGTCCCATCACACATAATGTATGAGACCAAAAATGACAAGTGTCTAGAAATGTGTGAAACCTGCATCAAGGCCAAAAAGACATAGGTGGGACTCATTCACCCAAGTTGGCGAATGAGTTCTAGACACTAAATATGGGCCACACAAGCCAGGAACACCTGAATTGTGATTGGTTACTGATTGGTGTCGAGATTATCCTCGAAAAGATGCAATAAATGAGGCTTGTGGATGTAAAATAGGGCCAATTAAAGCATAAGAAAACCCAATTATTAATGACAAGTCTAAAGGAACGTGAAAGTGTGTTACAACACTATACAACACTCCAAATAAGGTAAGATTAATGATAATTGTGATTAAAATTATGTTTATTATGCTTAGTTAATTGATAAAACCCTAGAAAAGTGTGAAAGTGTGTTACAACACTTCGCAACACTTTTGCAAGGTACCATTAAAATATATTAGTTCACAAAGTCCCAAGACCTAATGTGAATGTGTTATCCACATTACAACACTAAATGAAGGCAACATTAAGCTAAAATCCATAAGGAGGACTCAAACAAGTGCGAAAATGTCCAAGGACCCTTTTTTCGACACTACAAAAATAAATTATGATACAAAAGAAAGGTTGAAAAATATATGATCAAGTGACATTTCTTCTCCAACAAAACCTATAATAAACAAAGAGAAAAAAATATTTTGTGGGTATTGAGGGGCTTGCCTCAGTCAAACCTTGTTCTGGTATGTTTCTACCTTCATGATTAGTCTTGATTTTTGATATATTTTAAAATATGAAATAAAGTTTTTGATCTGAGAAGTGACAATGGCCGAGATAAAAATAAGCTTAAATACACTATGCTAGCACTTAGGATTTTACAAATAATAATAATAAAAAAAAAAGCAAAGGAGAAAGAGAACAATATCACAAGAACAAAACCACTTGGAAGCTTTTGGAAAACCCCCAAGAAGATTACTATTATTTGCTTCAAGTTTACCTCAATCCCATGAAGATTTTAGCTTGAAAATAATATAGAAATCACATGCAAAAGGTTGGTATAGCTATGTAGCTTGTTGATTTATTCTTTGAGGTGATAGATATTTCTTGAAAAATTACAAAAAGTGATAAAATGAGAATGGATAATCCCTTTGGAAGCCAAAAGAGGAAGGTAGAAGCTGGACTACTTGTTGGATTCACATGCAGAGTTGTCACTTCCTTGATGACCAGTTAGACTGTTAGACTAGGAGAAGGTAATGATCAAACCACCACTAGATTCAATGATTTTAATGAGATGCTAGCACATCACATGGATGCTTGCACATTACACTCATGTTCAGGGAAATTCAAACTACGAATGTTTGGAACATCATAAAAATGCAAGAGATACAAAAACCAAAGTGCTCACATTTTATATTTAAGATGCTCTATATTAGGATGTTGAAGTGAGGACACGATGTAGTGTGAAATTACAAGGGTGTGCAATTTTCGACAATACACTTACTTTATCCCATTTTTACTTGGACACTTATACATTATTACAAGTTTGTTATGCATATCATTTGCCTGATGTTTGAACATTTGTTCCCTACAAAGAATTTGTTGCTCCATCAAATTGCCAGGTCATTCCCAAGGGTATTGATCATGTGTCTACCAACCTAACCCCTAAACTTCTAGAATTAAAATTTGGTTGATTTTTTCCCATTTTGTTGGTTGTCATGAGCCAACTAAACACACTTTTGAGTTATATATTGATATATATATTCAAAGGCATTCAATTGTATTCATTTCACACCTTGTGTCATCCTAGATCCTTTAGATTTATAAAGCACTTAAGGAGCATTCATTAGAAGAACACTTTGATTGGTGTACTTATAAGAAACAACATTTACTTCAATATTATCATCTAAGCGACTTGCATGATATCTTGTTGCTTACCAATCCTTTGCATGACTATAAAGTTGGTCCTTTTTAGGGTTTGACCTAGGAGAACATATCCTTAGTGAATTGAAAACCCTATAAAGGTATCCTTAGATATTGATCAACTTCTTAACAAATCAAACATAAGTGAATTTGATGACCTAGATAGTAAAAGCACACAAGTTACAAGATTAGATCCACAAGCCACATAACATATTTAACCCATGAAAATAATCCAAACTATTGGATTCAACCTTTTAAAAGTTACAATCTCTATGTAGAATCAAACATGAAACATAGACAAAGAAGATCCAATTCTAATATCAAGATAATCAAATTCCAAAACCACGTCAAAATCATCTACTTTATACCTAAAATCACCAACCTTTAAACCTAAAACTAAACACATCTTATCTATCACATTTAGTTTTGAATTATCTATACCTACAACTATCATTTATTAATCTAAACTAACTTATACTCATGTCTATAAATCTTATTGAATTAACCTAGATGACAAAGTATTTCCATCCTTTGATTAGATTTCGTAAAGATTACTATAATAAAAAATCTTAAAATCCTTTGTGCTTTGGGTTTCTATCCTATATCTACCTCGTACACCCAAAATAATATTGAAGTCTACTCCAACAAGAAACCTTGTATGCTCAACAAGAAACCTTGCTATAAGACAATTCCATACATATTCCCCCCTACCCCTCTTAAAATTTATCTTTTGTCTGGATGAATTTTATATGGTCGTGTTTCCATTGGGTGTTTTGAAGAGCCCACTAAACAAATGAATTCCCATCCCAAACTAAACGTCTCGTCTCCCTCAATTGAGTTGACGATTTGATTAAACGCTGGATAACGATTGCTAAGGGTCGCGTCTTGCCCAAGGAAGGCGTAGTCTTATATAAGAACACCTGCAACACAGTATTATTCATGTCTTTGCATTGTTTCTTTTTCTTTCTAGGCATTTTAGCAACCATGGCATTGTCTGGAATCTCAACTCTTCTTCACAAGCTTAACAGCGCAGTCACCGATGGCGCATCCGAACTGAGAGCCAGAATGGACGATAATAACAATAATCCCACAAGGAAAGCCAAAACCATTTTATTGGACATGGAAAACACAGTTATCAACGCAAGCTTCACTCCTCTCCCACACTACGACTTCACACTGCCACTCCAACAGCACTCCAACATCACATGCTACGTGCAGAAAAGGCCTGCGCTAGACCAGCTTTTACAACAACTAAGTGAAAATAATTTCGAAATAGTAATCTTCACTTCAACCACCAAGGAATTCGCAGACCCCATTCTGGACAAAATAGACATTAATAACACAATAAATCTGAGACTCTACAGAGACTCCTGCACTATAGAAGCCCAAGGAGTGCCTGTCAAAGATCTTTCTAAGCTTGGAAGAGATCTAAAGAACGTTGTCATGGTGGACGATGAGCCGGATAGCTATAAACTGCACCCAGGAAATGCCTTCCCGGTGAAGCCATTTTTCGGTGAGCTTACCGACAGAGATCTTTGCAGGGTCATAGATTTCTGTAAAATAGCAGCAATCTGTAGCGACGTAAGGGATACCATACGGACATATGGCGCCTTGAGCGGGAGCTGTAATGTTAAGGAATTAGCTCCCCATTGCAGTGTGAAGAAAATTATTATGTTGGAATTGTTTGATGTTTTAGTAAAGGCAAGCCATGATCCCCTGCAACATTATGACTTTGTTATTTCATTCATTCGTGACACTGCAACTGGATTGGGAGAAATAGTCCCTTACTATGTCTTGAAAAGGCCTGGCGTGGAAAATTTCTTGGTTGAATTGGCTAAGAATTATAGAATTGTTATTTTCACAGGTGCCCAGAAAAAGTATGCAGATCTTATCATTGATAAACTTGATTTTGATTTCCATATAGAGCGCCGTTTGTACAGGGATTCATGTGATCACCATGGTAATTTTGATGATGATGTTTTTGTGAAAGATTTAACCAAGATTAACCCTTCTCATAAGATTCGAGATTTGAATTTGAAGGATATTTTCATGGTTGATGTTAAGCCCACTTTTAGATTTCAACCAGAGAATGGCATTCTGGTGAAGCCATTTGATGGTGATCTGGATGATAGAGAATTGTATGAGCTTGCAGAGTTTTGTAAAAGTGCAGCTGGATGCAATGATGTGAGAGAAGCTATAAGACTTCATACAGATACAGATTCTTCAAGTCAGGGATGTTTGGCTAGTCGCAAGTTGCAGAACTTCGCTAGAACTGCACAGCTGATTTTGCACCACCATCGCCATCCTCATCTTCCTCACTTCTCACACCATGATCACCAGTGAATATATTACAATCATCACTTTGATTCCATCGATCTCACAGATAGGATTCGTTGTCATCTGGGATTTTACTATTTTATATTATTAACGATAACAATGAACTTATGTTTCTTTACAAACAATTTTTCTTCTCGATTTGATGTTCAAAATCACGGCATGTATTCAAATAAATTGTTTACTATTTTATGTTATTAAGGATAAGAATGAACTTATGTTTCTTTACAAACATTTTTCTTCACAATTTGATGTTCAAAATCACGGCATGTATTCAAATAAATTGTGTAATGTTTATCAGGTTAACTTGAACGGTCTAAATAATGTGAGATCAGAGAGAACATTTAAACTAATAACGAAAAACATTTTCTAACTAGCATAAGAGATCAAATTTTTATGTAAATAAGATGCAGATTTGCATCACAAATCTGAAAGATACAAGTTATCTTAATTTTTTATTTATTTATTTAAGATATGATATATAAGATTATATATTTTTAGTTGTATTAATTTTTTTTGTAATATTTTAGTCATGTAATTTTAAAAATATATGTAAACTTCCACATTCATAACATATTTTTATATCATTATATATAAAAGTTTATTTTATTTTATTTGAGTAATTATAATATATGTATAGCAATATTATTTATTAATATGTCAGCCATGTATTTTCTTGCTCTAATCCTTATATTTTTTTTATTTATTTTTTTTATCAATAGATGGAGTAGGCTAGATTAGGGTTATTTTATGGATTAGATTAATTATCTTGTGCCCCATTACCACATCATATTCAAAGTACTCATATATAGGTGTATGTGTGGCTATCGTCCATGAGGAAAATTTGATTCATTCTATGCGAAACTACTCCTTAAACACTAAATGATATCAAACTTATTGTAAAGCCCTTGTTAAAACATCTCATTTATCACTATGCTATCCAAATGTAGCCGAGGCCTAGAATCCGTAAGACCTTGGGGAGACTATTTAAATTTTATTTCAAGAGAGGAGTTGGTCTTTAGACTCTTGAGGTTGTCCCACTTAGTTTTACAAGATAACACACATCATAAAAATATTGCAAGGTGTACAATGATAGATATATGAAGATGATGTTGAACATAAGTATATATTCTATGAGCATGATTTTAAAGGATCTATCAATTCAAATTAATGTTATATCTTGGTCTCCTTTTAACTTGCTATTGACTACATTTTATAATGATATCAAACGAAAAATAATTATTATGTTCCATTATACATATGATTACTTTGAAATGAGTATCAAATACTATATTTTTTAATGAACTAACATATTGATATAATATTTTCACTAAAAATATTATTGACTAACCATATGAATAACCAATAGTAAACACATTCTAGGACTCCATCAAATATTATATAGAATGTTGATCAATACATAATGAGATGTATCATTTATAGTTAAGATTTGAACCTATGTAAGTAAGTACCAATTTTATGTCATGTGATACCATCTTTTAATAGATTTTATCTTACATGGGAGAACATGGATTAAACATTATAAATATATACCTTCTTTCTTCCATCAATTTTCTAATTATACATGAAGGATAAGCGATAATTATTGAAAGGGCCCTCTATAAGCCAATCTCTTATGGTAGGAAGCATAACCTCATTATTTTTGGATCTAAGTAGTACATAAGGGTTACAAATTATTTTGTAGAGATAATGTGTACACTATATTAGATATATTTTAAAGTGATACGTTGATTGTAAAAGTTGTGATGACTAGGAATTGAATATTCCCACTTTGAATCAAGTGTGAAAACATAAAATAAAGACAACATAAAGTAAATTTTAAATATTCTTATTTATACCAAACATGGCTATAGAATTTAAGATATGGACACCTATATTTTAGAGGATTGATTTTATTCTAGGAGAAACAAATGGCGAGAGGATTGATACCGATTGAGAAAGTAATTGGTTCATGTGAAATTTGTAGTTTGGTGAAACAACATAGAAAACTTTGTAGCATGAGTGTTTTACAAAGAAAGGGCACCATTAAAAAGGTTGAGAAAAAAAATCTTCTAAAAGTAAAAGAGACTAATGTTAAATCATGTTCTAAGATAGAAAAGGTATGATATAAAGAAAGAACAAAAGAAAGTAAAAAGAGAAAGTGATAAAAATATCAAAATTTTGTTTAGCAATACTGCATAGAAAGCAAAATAGTAGGTTTTGGTGCATGAAATGTCTATCATTCCTCCACAAACACAAGTAAAAATGAGGTGATTTTGGGTAAGAAACTAAGTACCTAATGTGACACCAATAGATCAAGTGTTTATTCCTAGCATGAAGGAATATAAGGAAGACTTCACACATGTAATACAAATCAAGAAATGAATAAGAATCATGAATCCATGAAGATAAATTTGATGAATTTTGTTGAGATGGTGATAATTTATTAGATGATGTTTTAGAGGAAAAGATTGAACTTTGAAATTGTGTTTAATGATTCATGAGCACCATGATAGCCAACATACCTATTTACACCTTGGATTTTTTTTATTATGTCTTAGTTTTTATGTGCCACATGATTATTTCACTTTTTTTTTTTTTAATTTGGTTTCATGCTTACTTTACCCGAATTGGGGGTATTTGTTGCTTCACATTTTCATTGATCCATAGTTTTTCTCTTTTTCTTGTTGGTATTTTCCTTATTTTCTCCTGATTTTTTTACCCTTTCCTTTTTCTTATGTTTTGCACCATAGTTGCTCATTTATTCAATTTACATTAAGCATCCCTATGTTTTATTTTCCTTTGATGATGTTCACTTATTTGGTTTTTAATTTATCTCTCATGCTTACTATAAATTTATATGTTTATTGTGATGTTTATGTTATGATCCTCATTATTTTCCACAAAATTTATTATGACTATATTTTATATTTCATTCTACATTACTAGCTACCCTTATATTGGGGAATATTATACCTTCCCAATGTCACTTTAAATTTCAATATCATATCCTCACATTAGGGGCATCATAACTCTTCATTTTTAGCTCCTATTGTTAAGGTGCATCATGCACTTCGCATATGATTCACACCTACATTGGCTTATTATAATTCTAGAGCTACCACATTGAGTATAGGCATGTCCTCCCCACTATTTTCCTATATTTTGATGTTTTTAATCCATTTATATTTGGGGCATCACCCCTTTTCAACTATTACCTTGAGACCGCATTCCTAAATATATGCTACCACTATGAGAATATTATATTACCTCTACAGTTTTGTTCCCATGCTCTTGGCCACTAATTTGGAGGCATATGCCTATATCTTAGGGCCTTATATACTTATATGGGTGTTTTTGGCTATTGAGGGCCACATAACCAATCTTATTTTCTCATGTTGGGGTAACCTTATATGTTTTTGATTAAAAAAATAGGGAAAGGGCCATGATCCTTAGAGTTTAAGATATTAAAAGTAGATTAAAGAAATAGTAAGAGGGTACACATGCACAACCAAACTATTGGAAGTTTATTTGTCATTAAGAATATTGATGGATGTATGGCATATGAGGTTATCTTGGTGTTGTCAAATGTTGATGTCAACATTGATACATAGTTGAAGATTGATGAGAATGATTGAGTATGGTGTCGTTAGTGATTTAAACCTATTACATAGTTGTAGATGTGTTAGTTTGGAGCAGATCAAATGTGTTGAATAATTCCCTACATCATAGTGTACAGTTTTAGTGTTTAGTGAACTAGTTTTGTGGCTTGAACTGCTCTACTATGAAGAATATGGTTAAGCGGTTTTGAGGTAATAATGGTGCATGTCGGAGGAATATAAATCCAAAATTTTAAGCCTTTAAGTCCTCCGTAATTGAAGTTAGAGTTGAAAAAGTATCAGACTTGGTAATGATAGAGTTACTGAGGCATAGTGCATGATGAGAATGCTCTACATTCCATCGCGAATAAATTTTTTTTATGTGGATTTGTAGAAGTGTTTATAGGTGTTAGAGGTGTGTACATTCCAAGTGGCTTGGTATTTTGGTGGTCCAAGTATCAAGGTGGGTAGGAACGATTGGTTCATTAAGTTTTACTTCACCAATTTTGTTATGTTTGATCGACATAAGTATTTTGGGGTTGTGTGGAGTTGGATAGAGCATGGAGTGGAATTATGGGAGTTATTATAGGTCATTCTAGGATCTATCTTTGATTATATATATATTTTTTGTGTGTGTGTTGTTGTTTTGGGCTGATATGCTATGGTGTTGCACAATACATCTAATTAGGTTGACCCAATTTATGTTTTTGATTGTATGTAATATATATATAGGGTTAATTCCTTATGTGATTAGGTAAGATGTGAGAAAGTTAAGTATGTGCGAGATCTAGAATAGAGAAGAGTGCAAAGAGGTTGATAAGTGGTGAACTATTAAGTGTGTTAAGTCAATTTTCTTAGCCTAATTGGATCTGTCTTCAACATATCATAGATGCATTATAACCAGTTCAATATTTCATAGTGAGACACCTTCTTTTCTATCTTGGCAGTAAGCCACTACTTCTATTCTCTAAAAAATGAGTCCTCTAAACAGTGAGATTACCTGGTAGTGAGCCATTTTGTAATATCTTATAACCGGTTATAATATATTGTGAGCTAATCCTGACCATAGTTTTTCTCTTTTTTGGGTTTCTACGTAAAATTTGGTGTTTTTGTGTTCCTTGATGTGATGCATGATTTCCATTACTGCAAGTTTAATATGATGCATTGAATGAATGTTTAAATTTTATGAAGTTAATTAATTTCAGGGAATACTTATTCACCCCCTCTCAGTATGTCAGATGTTTAACAATTGGTATCAAATCTTGGTTCCTTTAATTGTCTTGATCATTAAGGTTGATCTTGGAGGTTAAACACTTGAATACAAGGAAGTATCCTATTCCTTTGGAAGAGATTATCTCTGAAGGGTTTAATGAATAATATTGTGAAGTTGATATGGAAGGAGAACTCAAGTCAACTCTTGATGATTTAAGTAAATTAGAAACTTTGAGAATAGAGATTTTAAAAGGATCTTAAAGATGGAGATGAGTCTATTAAGAAGTTGGGAGAGAAATTCAAGAAAGCTACAAAAAGAATCAAGGAAACAAATGAGAAAATCAAGCAATCAAATGAGAGTGTCACAAAAATGAATGTGCAAGTTGAAGAAGGAAAAAGAGTTGAAGACTACCTAAATTATAAACTGAAAGACAAACTTGAATAATGTTCAAAGCTTGAATAAGAGATTGTGACCTTGAGATCTGATCTAGAGAAAGAAAAGAATCAAAAAGATAAATTCAAGAAGAGTTTCACAATAATTGATGAGATGATTATAAATCAGAAGGATTCTAAGGACAAAGAAGGTTTAGGGTTTGAGAAAGGAGAGATTTAAAATAAAAATTAGAATCTAAACAATGTTGAAAAGAAGAATGACAAGAAGAACAATGACAACCCGATCTGAAACTAGAAGAAAGAATTCAAAAGACCTCTTATCAAAAAACCTACTGCACAAAAGTACCCATATTTTAATGGTTATTGTTATTCTTGTAGTAAGTTTGGACATAAATTTATATATTGTAGAAGTAGAATGAATTAGAATGAATTAGAATGTTAGATCATTTCTTTATTAGTGTTATACATGCAATAGATTTGGTCATAGAGCTAGTGAATGCAAAAATTAGATGATGAATGGCTACAATAATAAAATAATGTTTCAATCTTTCAACAATTACTATTATACTTGCAATGGATTTGGGCATAAGGCTAATGAATGCAGATCTAGAATGGCTAAAAGTGAGCTTATTCAAAAATGTGTCACTTGTTACAAATGCAACAAACTAGGACACATAGCTGAGTTTTGTAGAAGCAAGAATGTGAAACCCTTTGTTTCATAGAAGAAGGCCAATCTAGTAAAGAAAATGTATCTAGTTGATATGAAGAATGAAATGAAAAAGGTCTGGAAGAAGAAAGAAGAGTGTGAAGTGAAGAATGGGTTTGTGCTTAGCCCTAGTGCAAATGTCTCCTCTAGAAACTAGATGAAGAGCTTTGACTCAGGGTGAGTTCTAATAGAAAATATTTAAGCCCCTTCCAAAGATACATGGTTCTGATACCTTTAACACATAGGTAAATAATTATTTTGAGATGCTCAAACTACTAGAGAAATCACCGATGAAAAATTTCTTGATGCAAAAATTTGCTGACAGATCTAAGGTGATTGTGGCTACAGAGTTAAGGTTTGTCAGCTTTTGACCTTACTTCAAATTAATACAATTAATATGCATTAAGTCACTAGAAAAAGGGTTTATATGTCATTTTGTATATGTTAAAATAATTTTTGACCAAGAAATCAAAGTGGAGAGTAGAGAAAAAAAAAGGTGAAGTAATTAAAGTGTCGTACGAAACCCTACCAATAGAGAATCAAAGGTATTTATCAGTATTATGTGAAACCCTATTTCTATTCATAATATGTTCTCCACAAGTGATTAAAGTCTTGGAACAAACAAGACCTAAATTTAAGAAACACCCCTTCAAATCCATGGAGACAGATCGAGATGGTGTATTTTTGAGTTTATATGGTGTGATACATACAAAATATGTAAGAATGTACATCGATGTGAAAATGGATGAGTATAATCATGTGAATTTGAGAGAATTTTTGGTAGAACAATTAATCGATGATGATTTTGAATGGAAACCAGAGTATGCGGGTTTGGTTGAACAAAATTAGATGTTTGAAATAATTTCCCTCTTTTATGTTATGTGGATGAGTGGGTTAGATATGTATTGATCAAAATCCATGAAAAATTCTTGTCGTGGATATGTCACATTTGATCAATAAGCAAGCTATCAAGGTGGTTACTGGGTTATGCATTGAAGGATCCATCCTAACAATGAAGTCTATGAAGAATGAGATGATAATGAAGCTCATTGATGTGAAATTTGACAAACAAGCCGTAACGATGAAGGACATAAATAATATGATAGTTAAATATTCTTTGATGATGATCTATTACAAGATATATTAAGCTAATAGAGATAATTTTGTGTTGGCCACAAGTATACACACTACTCACCAGATGGTGAAAGAGGGTTTGGACATTGATTTATGTAATTGAGTATAAATACAAGGTTATTTCACTCATTTTCTCTTAACAAGAATTCAAGTGACCTACTACTTTTGTGAGAAAATCCTTATAGAAAATTGAATTCACAAGTGAATTCAAGGCATTAAAGGGTAGATTATCAAGAATTCAAGAGAATTCTTCAAGCATCAAACATCATGTCAAAGATTGTTTGCATCATGTTGTTCTAGAGGTAAAAATTGTGGTGTAGGATTTGTGATTCAAGCAAGTGCCTCATTCAAGATCTATCAACATCAAGAAAGAGTTAAAGACCACATCCATTGTAGCCATTACTTATATTTTTGTAGCACCTTATTGCTAGGGTTTGGTGAGTTGCAAAATTGTCTTTTGTTCATTCATCATTCTCCCTTTACATTTTCTTTCATTTCAAGGTTTAATTACCAACAAGGGGTTTGACCAAGGCAAACCCCTATTCTCTAACCCCGCAATATTTTTCCCTCTTCTTGTGTGTGATTTGCAGGTCTAGGTTGTAGATTGGCCATGAAGCCAAGTTGGAGAAAAGTTGTCAAGTCTCTAAAGTTGTCAAAGTTGTCATCAATCCTTGGAGAAGCTTGGAGAAGACCCACAGGTGGTATTTTGCATATTTGGATCCTAAAACCAGCCATAAAGAGCAAAGCAAACCGAGAAACACATAATCCAGTTTAGAACTTCTGAAAAATTAGAACTGGAATGATTTGCCACTATTGGTGAATGAGTCACACTGTACAAGCCTGGTCAAGATTTTTGCAAATCTGGATATCCTTTTGGCTGAAACCTGCTCTAGTGTATTTTCCCAAGAACTAGACTGATTCACCCATATTGGTGAATGAGTCCCAATCAACGTCAACAATATATTTTTTAGTGATCCATACCTCCATTCTACCTTCTTCAATCTTCCAGGTGCACACTTTTAGTCTCATAGCTTTTTATTGCATTTTTTTCATCTTTTTGGGTCATTTTGCATATCACATTTTGTTTTGCAATTCATTATCTTTTCCAAGTTTATACTAGTTGGTGAAACCCTTATTTGACATCATTCATCCCCTAGAGCAATCCCTTTTTCCAAATTTCAATCTCCTTTGCATTGAAATCTCAAGGTCTTGTTCCTGAATGAAGAGTGTGGAAATTGACCTCTCTCCTTTTAAGTCCAAAACCCTAGAAGCGAAAGAGAGGACCCCCATTTTTCACCTTTTCAACTTTTTTTGTAGATTTTAATAGTTCCTTTTTACTATCATTTTTCATTATCATAAAATGTATTTAATTTAAAATTTCTTATTTTCAAATTATGTGTGTATAGGAAGCACTTTCATACCTAGTTGTACTTTTGGTTTAATTTTTAAACTGGATGACATCATGACACAAATATGACTATGTGATGCACTATTTTCCTAGATAGAGGCTTCCATATTTGAACTCCTAAATTTCTATGATTTTTATTTTATTTTTTTATTAATAAAAAATAATTATTTTTATGTCAAAAGATATTTTCACTAGTCTATTGTCAGTAAGCATTTTAGTTAGAAATTTTTACTTTTTTATTTAGAATAAAATATTTTTAAAAATATAACCAAATTAGATTTTGTAGACAGAGAAAATATACAGATTGATCGTACACATCCGATCTTGATCTTACTAACATTGTTTCTTCCTAAATCATCCCCTTTACTAATTAATTTAATTGAATAATCTTTATTTGATTAAGTTCATCATATTTCATCTCTTAATTAAATAAATCAAATTTATCTAATTAATTCATCATCTGCTATTAATTAAATAAATCATTTTATATAATTAATCCTATAGTCTCTCTTTTAATTAAATAATTCACTTTATTTAATTAAATCTCTAAAGTCGTCTCATTAAATTAAATAAATTAATCTTTATTTGATTTAATCTAACACCACCTTCTTTAATTAAATAAATCAATCTTTATTTAATTAAATCTAAATCATTATTCCTCTCAAATTTGGTTTAGATTTATCAAAAAAATCTAAGTCAGATTGTCAAATCATCTAATTTCTACTTAAATTGATCAAATCATGATTAATCCTAATCTTAATCACTCCAATCCTCTAGATTTTACAACTTGCACAATAAATCAATTTATTTGATTTATAAATTCATCAATTTCCATTCAAAAGGGCATATTTTTTAGAATATTCTTCCAATTCAAAAATCCCTCCAAAAGGGATGAGTACTTCCAACAAGGAATTAAAGGCCTCTTACATGTCCTTTTCCTTGAGCCAAGTGGAATTTACTCCATTTCTTATTCCCTCTAAACTTATCATCTCAACATTTTTAAATTCCACCTGACCATGTATTTATGTGCACATTCATCCAAATGTGTATCATTCCTCCTCCAATCACATGTGGACAAGTGGCCCTCTCTCATTGGTTGGTCTTTTACCCCACATTCATCCAAATCCTTCAATATTCCATTCTTCAAATCTATAAATAGAGGCTTATCCTATTCAATTGATCATCCACAATCCAAGCAAGTCTATTATACTCAATTTCACTCACAATTCCATCCATTGCATTTGAATTTCATAGCTTTATATCAAATTTATCAAGGTTATCATCACATTGCATCAAGGAATCAAGAGTCATCAACAAATATCGTCAAAGATCATCAAGGAGTTGGGAAAGGGCCATTTCCCACATCAAAATGGCACCAATTCCCCCATGGGATTGATAGTTTTCTCATTAGATAGGATTTAGTTATCTTCTATTGTGTTGTTCTTCATTTTATTTCCTATTTTGATGTTTCAATCTAATTTTATGGGGAATGTTTATTCTATCTTGCACTTTGATCTAATTTTATGGTTTTTCTTTGTGTTTGTGTAGGTATAGTTTCACCATTCATAGATTTAGGTAAACTAAAAAAAATAGTTTATCCTCTAGTGTAAAGAGTGAAGCTATCACTCAAGAGAGATTCCCTTTATAACACTTATTTTTTCATTGTCTACATTTTGGTGAACTCGTCACATTACACAAAACCTTTGTTTTAAAAACTAAAAATAAAAATAAAACTAAAACACTTTTTCCTCATTATCTACTATAGAGTTTTAGATTGGATGTTTATAAAACCTTATAAGAGTTTTACAACCCAATATTTCTACTCAGTAATGTATTTGGAAGAATTATTCGCAAATACAACATGTCTCACTCATGTTCATTCACAACTCCTATTCACACTACTAATTTCTCCTAGGAGCACTTCACCATGGGGATACCTTCATCCCCTCATCTAATAGCAATAGAATTTACTTGCCCATCCACCACTTATCCTTGTGTGGATGTGGGGTTCAATCATGAGGCTACCCTCCAAGCCTCCAATTCTCAATTAAAAAATCTAGATCAACACTTGTATTGGTTTCAAAACTTCTTAACTAAGAACACCCTCTCTGAAGTGTTGCTTATCCTTAGTGCTATAATAAATATGATAAGTAACAGGTCTGAGATATTGGAGTTCCTTTGTTATCTAGTGCACATTTTCCATGGAAATTTCTTGGCCTATACCTCAATCTTCACAAATACAAATAATTCATACTCAAATATCATTGGAACACAAATAATTATACCAATACAAGTTTCAATTGTGCACATGTTTACTACTACACCCATATCCACATTTATTCCACCACCTACCGGTTTGACTTCCAACTTATATAAAAAAAAATACCACCTTTTGACCCCTTGGGTATAGCACTCTTATATCCTCTACTTCACAAACCTCCACCACTTTCACACACATTGTAGATCTTATAATAAACCAACTCATGCAAAATTTTAGCCAATTATAAATCCAACTTGCTTTTGTGGTTGTCACTTCCAATCAATCCCCTATCTCCCATACGACAAGCATATCCCTTTATCACTCCAAATTCATGCTAATCCCTTGCCTATGGGGTTTGAGGTGACAAGACTTGATATGTACAATGGTAAAGGAGAGCCTCAAACATGTCTCTACTTTCATTACCTTGTGTAGTGATTTTCTCTTTCTAGATTCCTTAATAGCAAATCTTTTCTCATGAGCATTGAAAGATAGCACATTGAACTAGTTTTTCTCACTTCTTAACAATTAAATAAACACTTTCAAAAAAATAATAAATTAGTTCTTATATAATTTCAAAGAAAAAATTGACCACAAGTCACACTCACTAATCACATCCTCTATAAGAAAGGATTAAAAGAGAAAGTAACTAATTTTATCCTTTTTATCAATATCTCTTCTTCCAAATTTTGTACTCTACCAAAATTCGATGTCCAACATGTGTTCATCAATAATATATAGCCTTTGTGGTGATACAAAAGACCCTTAATGAAATATAATTATTTTGCATGTATCATTTCACTACACTACATGATTACTAGTATTTGGTGAGTTAGTATAGTTAGGAAATATTTACATTTAACCCACAATCTTAATCCATTTCCTACATAACCCATGAGAGATAAACATGTATACAAGTAACCATAATGCATAGATCAAATATACAAGACACAAGATAACTCAAGATAACATAAGATATACCCTAGGAAAACCCTCATGAGGGAAAAAACCAACCTCCAAAAGCATCCATACTCCATCATATTATTCAGTAATAAACAAATAAAAGAGTTACAATGAATACAGGTCTAAAGCATCAAGCCCTCCAATGCATTCCCATGTGTTTGGGCATTAATCTGCACATCCCATCCCATGCTTCACAAATGCACTCCTCAAAAAGACTCAATCATGACAGTCAATCCACTCAACCAATCTAAATCACTACAAATGTGTTTTATTTTATAGACACAAGATCACATAAATACAACTAGTGGTAAGGTAAAACTGTGTACCACAAAACCATGTGAATACAAAACCACTAACCCCTTATTTAATATTGGGTACTAATACTTCACTTTATTTAATATTTCCCCAATATTAAATTATTATCACATGTCTTCCACGCATTAAATAATAATACAATGTTACAATACAACATCTCAAAGTGGACCCCAAATAATTACCTAGTGTGATTAACCACACCACAAAGATGCATCACAACTAAATAATTATTTAATTACCTTATAATAAATCAATTTATGCAATGGTTTACAACACCATATCTCAAAATTCTCCCACTTGTTGTATGTATTGCATAAGGGATCAATACATTAAATACATCATCACAGTCATAGATGAAAAAACATGAATCTCCAACATGCTCTCGTGCTCCATCAAGATACCTACAATAAGAACAAATTTACCACCATCTCAAGAAAGAACTCTTCTCATCCTCCAACATGCCACCTATGGAAGCAAAGGAACATGCCAAGGTGAAAATGCACCAATCCACGAGCACAAGCATCAAATCCAAGTGATAACAAAGGCTCTAACCAAGCTACTGTCAACTAAAAAACCCAGGTGATCGAAAATACCATCCACAACACATGATAATACATCCAACCATCCATACCTCCAAGGTATCAATACATCAGTAAACTCATGCCAAGAAAATATGCAACCCATAAACTAAAATCAATCTCCCTATATCAAACTTATAAATGAAGAACATACATATCCAAGAACTCCCACTACATAGGTAGTGTCAAAGAATATCGTCTACAAATCAACACTAGATCAAGGTGTGATAACTAAATCAAAGCATGAAGTACCAAGAACAATAACAATGATCAACACATACAAACCAAAGAGTTGCATAATCTCTCACAACATGTTTCCACCATCCTCCCAAAACATGAACATCTAGGAAGAAACCATGAAGAGAGAAACCTGTAAACCATAATGTCCTACCAACACCTCAAAAGTGCATTTTTGTGTCAAGTATGATCTCCTAACAACCCCAAATGAAAATCCTCAACATCCATAACACTCAATCTCATAGACCAAGTACAACATATGAATCAATGTAACAATGCCAACATGGATGTAAGCCTCTCTAATCAAGAAGATCAAACTCAAAGTAACCATCCCCAATACTAGAAATCGGCTCATAAACCATCTCCTAAAAATCCTCATCAAAGAATGATATCATAAACTCAAATGCACAAGGAGATAACCATACCATAACATCCTCAAAATGAATCCTCCAAAACTAACTATCCATAGCTCAAGATCCCTATCTATAAAAGATAAATAATATAAACTCATACTAAAAAATCCACAAATGAGTCTCCAAAATCAATCACCGTGAATCAACTCAATCCCATGAGAACCAAAGCACAAAACATAACACATCTAAAATATATAATGGGAAAATACATCTCAAATAAAGAACTGCCAAGTAGACCAAGATTGGGGAATGAGAATGCTCCTCCAGGTCAACCAAGCCATCATGACTCACTCCATGAAAAATCTCCTCTATCTATCCATCATGAACTCGCGTCCACACTTAAGTGAAATCTTCTCAGTCTTACTGCTGAAACCTCCAAAGAGTAACCATCTCAAGAAAATGTCTCTAATCACAAGAGAAGTCCAACCATCACCTACATCTCTAATTATTCACGAGAACCTATAACCAATCAATCCATGCCAAACTCCAAATGCAACATACCATCATCATGAAGTAATCAATAAAATGATCAATGTACTCAATACAAAGAGAACTACCAATATCAATGTCAAATCTCCAACCACAGGATCAGGAACCTATCATGACAACATGATCTAACCATCTCCTCCTAGGAGATCACATGCACCAATGGATACATCTTGGTATCAAGAGAACACACGTACCATTCCAAACTCTAAACTAGTATCAAAAGTAAACCATGACATAACAACAATCACACTCTAAACCAAGAAATCATATCTCTAATCACACAAAGATAACCATCACCAATGATGCATCCATGTCACTGCCAACAACTCCCACTGAACCATGATACGAGCTACACATGGCATCATGACAACCATCCTCTTCATGAAGATCATCCAGGTCTACACACACTCAACTTCAATGTTAGTAACATACAAGTAAACCAAGATCTCCAAGCCAAGAAGATACATACAACCACCAAAGAAAACATCACAAACCAATCCAATCCAACATCGCCAAATCATCCCTCAAAATATCCCATGAAAAGTGTATAACCAATGAATGTAAAATCTATCATGACATCGTGATCAAACCACATGCTACAAGTCCCATCACCTGACTAATCAAATACTCAAACCATCCATCCTCTGAATCCCAAAACAACATACCAATGCACAAATGACCATAGACAAGGAAAACTAATGAAATTTACAACAACAATGAATCAAACCTAATGGATATAGGTAGTCCACATCTGATTCATCCCACTACAACCCAATAGCTTGTAAACACCTATCATCTGCATAACTCATAGATCCAACCATTGAAACATGCAAAATCTCATCACATTATTAACCTATAAATCAAGATATCAAAGAAGATAATCCTGTAGACATCAAGACTCAAACACAAAATCAACCATAGATCTGATTTTCCAACCATTCCCGCAAATGAGTAATCATAGTTAAGGAACCAAATAAGCATCAAGAAGATAAGAGCAATCTCCTAACACCAAACCATAACACCACCAAACAACCACATACATGATCATGTCGTGCCAATGCATCAAATGTGTTAAATATCCAAGATACCAAGAGGGGGGTGAATCAGTATCTTCTTAAACTTATTGAACAAATACCATCCAATTAATCCAATGCATGTGATAATTAAGATAAGCAGAAGCATTAATATAACATGAAGCACATAACACAAGAACACCAAGATTTTTACGTGGAAAACCCAGTATGGAAAAAACTACATTGAGGATTAGCTCATAATATAGTATAATCGGTTATAAGATATTACAAATAGGTGGCTCACTACCAGAACTCACTGTCCAAAAGAGAGGCGCACTGCCTACAAGTAATATAGAAACAAAAATGGCTTACAGCAAGAAATGAATTGATGACGGTACACCACAAGTTTTGATTTAGTTCCTTTGTAGCTCAAGAAATTCACAAGCTAGCATATCAATATTCACTCCCTTTTCATCCACACACAATTTGCTAATGTTCACATACACCAAAACTCATACCACTTCATCTCCAAACAATCTCGTATATATATAGCTTAAACTTGATCACAAGAATCACTTCGGTCAGCTTTAAGAAAATACAAAGGTTCTCAAAGATAATTCAAATGTGTAGCACGCAACACCATGTCGACAAAAATCATCCAAACAAGATTTAATCCATTGCAACTTCAATCGCTCATTAGGTCAGCCAAAGATAGACCTAATATCAAAATTGTAAACAACAAAATGATGTCAGCAACAAACATGAGCACCTGAATGCATGAGATCTTATCCATGCATGCCTTTATCATCCAAAAACCATTTCCCAAAATTTGGAGTAACAACTACCATCGGAGGGGAAATCTGGAGCACAATACCGAAGGACAAATCTGTATTACCAGTTCATAGTACCAGATTAATATGACTTTGGATCTTGAAGTTGCAACTCATATATCATGGTGACATCAATGACAACAAAAACTATATCAAGAGATGTGTTATTCTTCATTCTTCAAACAATCTCCCCCTTTTTCATTGATGGCAACATGTGCCAACAGAATTTATAGACTTCCTATGTATAGAGTATACTCTATTTGTCTTTCATCTCTCCCCCTTTGACATCAAGGACAAAGGGAAATCAAAAACATAAATATGTACATATATGGTCTGCAGCTCACACTACAAAGAATCAAACTATTGAACTCCCCCTGAGGAGTTTAACCCAAACAATGTAAAAACTAGAAAAGATTTACCTCGAGGAAGGAGCACTTTGAAGCTCCTAAAGAATGCCTTTCCAGGCTACTTTATCATTCTCCCAACTTTGTTTAGCATATGTTAGCATTTTGTTCAAAGATTCCAAAACAATAAAACTTTCTTCAGCCTCATCCGAAGTATCTGGGGTCAAATTTAGCTTATCCAAATTCTCAGCATTAGCCAAAGCATTGGCTATCAAAGTGTAATATCATCCAGACATTATCACCAAGCAAACCAATTTTTTTGATTATCCCTTCCTTCTACTTTTGTAACATGAAAAAAAAATCTCTATGTGCAGAGATGGTATTCCAAGTTGATTTGTCTTTGTCCATGGATACATTGTAAGTACTTGAAACAGCTAGCAACTGGGACTCAATGCAGTCCATAAGATTTTTTATGCTTTGTGTGGCATCAGGCCACCTTATGCAATAGGAAAACACAGAATTAGCTTCAAATTCACAAGCCTTTATAGAATCAAGTCTCTTTTCTACATTGGTATGTGCTAAAGCACACTTGTCATGGAGGATCAATAGCCTTTTCTCAAATTAATTTATTCTTAGTGATGGAGGAAGGAAGGAAATGGATGGAAATGGACGGATGGAAATGGAAAAGGATGGATGGATGGACCGGAGGAAGGATGGAAAGACGGATGGATGGAGGGATGGAATGGATGGAATGGACGGATGGATGGAATGGATGGACGGATGGAAAGGAAGGAAGGAAGGAATGGATGGACGGATCTGGATGGAGGAAGGATGGACGGACGGAATGGATGGATGGAATGGATGGATGGATGAATGGAATGGACGGATGGATGGATGGAAGGAATGGATGGAATGGAATGGAATGGAATGGATGGAATGGAATGGAATGGATGGAATGGAATGGATGGAATGGAGGGAAGGAATGGATGGAGGAATGGATGGAATGGATGGATGGATGGAAGGAAATGGATGGAATGGATGGAAATGGAATGGAGGAGCCGGACGGAGGAAGGAATGGATGGACGGATGGACGGAATGGATGGAATGGAATGGATGGAATGGAATGGAATGGAAATGGAATGGACCGGAATGGACTTCTTTCCCTTTTTGCTTCTATTAACTCTTGAAATATGTCCTGGTTTGTTGCAATTGTAGTAGATCACTTGTCTTTGATTTGTCTGACTTCTATTCATCCTTGATCTACATTGATTTTCTTTATGCCCAAACTTATTACAATTATAGAAGTAATCAGTAAAAAATTGGTTCATCCTTCCTCCATTAAACCAGTTCACCATTTGAGTTCTACATTCACTAGCTCTATGTCCAATCTTATTACAAGCATAGCATTATCCAGAGAAGGAACCAGAAAATTGACTCATCCTAATTCTACATTCAGTTACCTTATGACCAAACTTATTTTATGAGAAACAAATGCCATTGAAAGATGGATACCTTTGAGCATTTGGTTTCCTGATAGGTGGTCTCCTTTTTGAATTTCTTGTTTATTTTTCTTTTCCTTGAGTCTTTTGATCTTTCATAGCTTTTGAGTTTTCACTTGCTTATAATCCCAATCCACATTTTTCCTTAGAGGGTTTATATCTTGCAATTAGTTCATCAAGTCTAGAAGAACTTGTCTTGAAATTATCTTCACAAAATTTTTCTTTTTCCAGTTCTTCTCTTACGTTTACCACTTCTTGTTCAAGTTTGGAACACTCATCGGACTTACTCAACATTGTTGCATTCGAACATTATCCAATTCTCTTCTTCTCCTCCACTTGCACTTTTAGTCTGGTAACATCTTCATTTTCTTGTTTCAATTTCTCACTAATTTCTCAGTGTCTCTCTCTAAATTTATTTAATTGCTCTTTCAACTTCTGGACACATTCATTTGCTTCATCAATATTTTCTTTCAAATCTCTATTTTCATTTTCAGCTTTGTCAAGATCATCAAGGATAGCCTGGAGTTCTGCATTGTCATCCATTTTTCCAATCTTCAAGATCTCCCTCAAGTTGTTAGTCTTTTCAAGAGGAACCAGGCTCTGATACCAATTGTTGAATATCCAAGATACTAAGAGGGGAGCTGAATCGGTATCTTCTTAAAATTATTGAACAAATACCATCCAATTAATCCAATGCATGTGATAATTAAGATAAGCAGAAGCACTAACAGAACATGAAGCACATAACACAAGAACACCAATATTTTATGTGGAAAACCCGGTATGGGAAAAACCACGTTGAGGATTAGCTCACAATATAGTATAACCAGTTACACTGCCAAGACTCGCTATCCAAAAGAGAGGCTCACTACCTACAAGTGATACAAAAACAAAAATGGCTTACAACCAGAAATGTACTGATGAAGGTACACCACAATTGTTGATTCAGTTCCTTTGTAGCTCAAGAAATTTACAAGCTAGCAAATCAATATTCACTCCTTTCGCATCCACACATAATTTGCTAATGTTCGCATACACCAAAACTCATATCACTTCATCTCCAAAAAATCCTACATATATATAGCTTACTTGATCACAAGAATCACTTTGGTCGGCTTCAAGCAAATACAAAAATTCTCAAAGATAATTCGAACATGTAGCACACTACACAATATCAGCACAGATCATCCAAAAAAGATTTAATCCATTACAACTTCAACCGCTTATTAGGTCGGCCAAAGAAAGACCTAATATCAAAATTGTGAGCAAAAAATTGATGTCAGTGAAAAACATGAGCACCTAAACGCACGAGATCCTATCCATGCATGCCTTTATCATCCAAAACCATTTCCCAAAATTGAAGTAACAACTATCACCAGGGGGGAAATCCAAAACAAAATACCGAAGGACAAATATGTATTACCGGTTCAGAGTACTGGAGATCAATATGACTTTGGATCTTGTAGTTACAACTTATATATCATGGTGACATCAATGACAACAAAAACTATATATCAAGAGATGTGTTCTTCTTCGTTCTTCCAACAAAATGTACCTGCATATCCATGACACCATAACCATATCCATCATTGTACCTGCATTCAACTATCACCCATACAAGACTCCAAGTCTCAAATCATGTCCAACCATGTCCTCAAAATCAAAGACAACTTGTGTCCTATCACCATCAAAACCCAACTCTGAAGAATACCTATAAACCTGTACCTAGAAGCACCAATCTGATAATCAGCTATATCATCATAAATAACATATAAAAACATGTACTCCCTCAAGGTTTTGCCTCTTGACTCGTCTGGATGCTCACACAATCATACCCCAAGTCTCAAGCTCCTACAAGCGATCAAATAAGTACCAACCTCATCCTATTCCTCAAACTGCTAAACAATCTAAACCACTATGTAGTAAACTATCAAATGCCTCTTCAAAATTGAAAATCTGATTTTGTAGGTAAAAGTTATGACCAAAACTATGTAAATCATAGCATCTGACTTCCACGCTCCAAAAACATGTCAAAATAGAAAAATCAAAAGAACAAACCTATACCACTACAAAGAGTTTGAAACCATCTTTCCAACAACTACAAGAAGTTGAAAATTGGACATACTGGACAAAAGTTATGCCTCTCAAAGTAAAAGCTTTCCAATCTAGCTAAAGGGAAATTTTTGGTGGACCCCATTCCAAAAAAAATCAATTTAATTTTTCAAATAATAAAGTTGATGGATTTTCCTTAATATTTTAAATTTAAAATATTAATAATAGTGAACAGGTGTTGACTTTAATTAATGTGGAAAAAGGTGCGGTTAAGTTTTTATGGAAAGGTTTTTATAAAAAAAATTCCTTGTATTATGTAGTCTTATCATCCTTTTAAGACTTTGACTTTAAACCGTAAGGAAACCAATGAAGGCTAATAGATAAGAATAAAGACTGAGCAGGTCTAATCGATGTGACAGGGCAGGTACGGGTTTGCGGACCTCACCCCCCATTGTCATATTTTTTATATATATATATTTATTTATTTTTGTTTATTTTTCAAAAGATTTTTCTTTTTCTTTTTTTTTCATGTATTTTTAATAATATTTATAAAGTTCGATATAATATAATTTTTTTGTAAAAATATTTTCGTTGGTTTTTTTTTTTGATAATATTCTGTACATGGGCAAAATTGGGCGACTTAAATGGTTATACGGTTAAAAATATTTTTTCCTTTTTTTCAACTTTTTCAAAATAGGTTAAATTTTATGTCAATCTTCGTCTCTTGGCCAACCTAAATATAACCATGAGGTCCATTTTGTCTCAAGAGGTCATCTATGAAATTTTCCCTACAAAACCCTCATATGAAAATTCAAACCAAAAAACCCTCTTTCACCCAATTTTGGAAAACTTCAGATCTACAATAAACACAACAAATCTTGATAACCCAAAAGCCCAAATATGCAAAAACACACTTGCAACATGTATTCAATATTTTGTAATGCCTCAAACCCTACATGCATGTCCATGGCTTAAATTTTGCAAAAACTCTCAAACTAGGGTTATAACAAAAGTTATTCAACCATGAAAGTTTTGATACCACTTGTTAGGAAATATTTGCATTCAACCCACAATCTTAATCCATTTCCTGCATAACCCATGAGAGATAAACATGCATACAAGTAACCACAATGCATAGATCAAATAGACATGCCACAAGATAACGTAAGATATACTCTGGGAAAACTTTCAAGAAGGAAAAACCCAACCTCCAAAAGCATCCACACTCCATCATATTATTCATCAATAAACCAATACAAGAGTTACAATGAATACCTCTAAAGCATCAAGCCCTACAATGCATTCTCATGTGTCCAAGCTTGAATCCACACATCCCATGCCATGCTTCACAAATTTACTCCTCAGAAAGACTCAATAATGATAGCCAACCTAAACCACTACACGTGTGTTTTTTTTTATAGACACAAGCTCACACAAATACAACTAGTGATAAGGTAAAACCATGTGAATACAAAACCACTAACCCCTTATTTAATATTGGATACTAAGACTTCAATTTATTTAGTATTTCTCCACTATTAAATTATTATCACATATCTCACGCACATTAAATAATAATACAATGTTACAATACAACATTAAGTGGACCCCAAATAATTACCTAATGTAATTAATCGTACCACCAAAGTTCATCACAACTAAATAATTATTTAATTACAATATTATAATAAATCAATTTATGCAATGGTGTACAACACCATATCTCAACAAGTATGGGGGATCTACCTCATCGAGTCATTTTGATGGTCCTAGTGGTTCATCTTATTCTTCTTAAAATTATAGAAAAGGTTTTTTTTTAAATACTAATATTGCAAAAGAAGTATCAAACCTTCGATGTTCCTACTATAGTGTGTCAAAAATGAAAATTTAGTTTACAAAATTATTTGATTCTCTCCATAACATAATTCAAAAACTATTAAAAATAATCTAATTCAACTACCACCTATTCAACCCCTTCCAACTAATTAACCCCTCCCTACTTTGTACATTACCCAAAGGATTTCTATCATCTCCATTGAGTTTTAAGACTTGATACCAAATAATGTATACATCTCAAGCACTTAGTATAGGACCACATTAATTCAAGGACCATCCAACTCCTAGATTGTACTAATGAGCCAAAAAAGTCTATTACAAAGGCCAACTAGGATTTATAGATATGTACAAACCCCTTCCCTAAACATTTTGTAAATTTCATCGACCTTGATTCTAATCCTTTTGTTATTAGGCCTGAACTTCTTCCTTAGCAAATATGGTCGGTATGATGGGATTATTTCCACTAATCATATTTTATGCATGAAATTAGCAATCCCATTATATCCTTCTCCTATTTTGATACTCTTGTTGGTGGTTGGAGTTGTAGGCCACAAATCCCTAAGGTTTTGTAATCTTCCAAGTGTCAAGGTTGTTAAACCTGGGAGAATTACCACAAACCTGTCTTTAATTTGGTAAGATAAGGACCAATGGTTGAGGTGGTTAATACCTCCTTCACTTTTGGCTCTGTAAGACCAAGGGGGTTCTCCCTAAAGTTCCAAATTGATTATTGAAACACTAAACAATACCTTACAACAAACTATACCCATTGCACAGTGTATCCCAATATTGGTGTCATAATATACCTATGTGCTAGTTTGGATAAGTAAGGATGGGAACATTAGTAACATATAGTCTATAACATATAAGTGTTTGAGAAGATTTTATGGTACACCCTTGTATTGTTGTATTCATTTAGACATGGCAATAAAACACACATAAAGTAAAACTTTAAAAGGTGTTTGAGTTGATGTATTTGCAGTGTGTTGAGGATGATGGGATAAAATCCAGTCATAGACCGGTACCTTTATCCATTAGGCAATAGAGTCTCTAGGTTTAATCAAGCAAGCAACAATAAAAACAAGGTGATGGCTTAATCAAGTCACCACAAAAGACAATGTCTTTCAAAATACATAGGAAATTTGGGCTCTATCTATTCATTTAAAAACACAATAGGTAGTTACAAAATATTAAGAGATTCTACTTAGTAATCCTCAATCATACCCACACATTTCCTTTATTATATTTAAAAGATACCATGCAAAGGCTTTGCAAGGATTTTATAGACTTTTGGTTGAAAAAATAATCAACATACATTTAGAAATGCATACCATGCATAAGGAGACAATCAAATAATGTGGATTCTAACTTTAATCAATTAATATATAAAGCTTAAAAATATTATTATAGGATCGGGAGAAAACCCAAATCATTACAATATAAAAAATAGCTACACTCAAAACTAGAAATTGAAACCTAGGGTTTCCTATGAATATATTTCTTTTTCTAGCTCTACAAATTCTTCTCTCTATATAGATTTTATCCTCTTCTCTTTTTTCTCCTCTCTTTTTTTGAAACTTAAATTCATCCCTTTTTATTGCCCAAAAATGCTAGCAGAAACAACCACGAGGGTGAGAGACTGTATCAGGTTCTTATGTCAAATGGAATCATCTTCACATGGTTATACACCATAAATCCATGCCTTAGCATTAATGATAACATGAATGAGAAAGAAATCCCCCACAAAATCCACAAAAAATCTCTACTAAGGATCTATTTTTATCAAAAAGGATGTCTTTGAACAATAGGGAAGAATGGGTGACATATTTCATTAATTGCATTGTTTAAAAATGCATTAAACATCACTCATGTAGCCCTAAAAATCAAATATGGTAGTTGAGAGGGTAGTTGCAGTATTAATGGTGTTTAGGTTGAAAATGTGTCAACCGAGAATATCGTTGAAGTTTTAAGCTCTGATAAATACTTAGTTCAAATATTAAAATGTTCACACAAGGTCAAGAAACCATCTTCATTAGACATCAAGTGTCAGGCCTGCAACATATTGCCTGATGGAAACAATGATATGAAGAGTTTCAACACATCAATCCTTAAAAAAGGACTTCCATCAAACATCGGGTATCAGTTATGTTGCTTGTTGGAATAAAGGAGCAAGGAAAATGACACAAAAATATTTGAAGTAATTTGAAAGGGAGGAAGGCATCAGGGCTCGAGTGGAAGACTTGCGTCTTACCGAAGAAAGTGATAAAGGGTAAGACAAAATTTTGACCTCCAAAAGGCTGAATACTTACAAAGTCAGAGATCGGGGTCATGAGGAAGGTTTATCTTTTATCATAAATATAAGACAAAAGTTCTAGAGGAAGGATTCGATCTCTAAAAGCTAAAGGAAAGACATTCAGGATTGGGGATCAGGCAAAAGGCTTATGCCTTATAAAGAAGTGATGGAAAGAGTCAGGGAGAAGGGATGATCCCCAAAACTCGAAAACTTAAAATATTTCAAGTTGAAAGAGATCATCAAAGCTTCGATGATCCAAATGAAGGCCTAAGGCTTCAAAAAATAAGGCAGCAAAGGTCAAGGGTTAAATTTGATGATTGAAACCCAAAATTATTTATGAAAGTGATAGAAAGAAGGGGAAAGGAGGAAGAAGTTCGGGAGTGATAAAGATGGCAAGAAAGTAGGAAAACAATTGAAAGTCTGAAACAACAAAAATTATATACATTCATTTTTTAGTTATTTTCAAATGGTTTTTTTATTTCAACTTGGCAAAGGTTAGATGCAACTAACAAAGGGACTTGAGCATGATACACCATTAAGATTTCTTAGGTCAATTATAACTTATGAGAATCATGAAGGGATGGCATAAAGTGATAACACAAAACATTATAAATTTATCAAATTTATACTTGTGCCAACTTGGCTATAGTTGTGAATGTGTGCCACTTACAGGTGCAGTGAGAATCCAAATCTCTAGGAAGCAAACCAAAAATGGGAAACAACAAGAACTGGTACTAACTTATATAAAATAATGACAAACAAGGGTCACAACTACACACAAGAAAAAGAAAAACCACAACATAAAATATCATATGTTACAAACGTTCAAAGAACCTTACACTTAGGGGAAATAATACTTGAGATGTTGACCATGAATTAGCAACTCCATAAAACTCCCATCAAGGTTGCTAATATATAATGTTCCTTGACCACATTTTTCAGCAATTTGATAAGGCCCAACCCATAGGGAATCAAATTTTACATTCTTTCCATTATCTCCTAACCTAGAATTTTGTATGAGTACAAGATCTCCAATCTGAAACTCCCTTTTGACAGCTCTCTTATCAAAGAGGTACTTCACCTTTTTTTGTCACAAAAAATTTCTCTCATGGACATGCCAAAGATATAATGGTGTTTTGTAACCTTCTACTTTTGAAAAGAAAAACTCCCTATTGCTATCTTAAAAAGAAAACAGTTTTTAGAAAATTCTTCTAACCCTTAAAACAAGTCGCCACCCTCTATTTCTAGCCAGCAAAAGAGAGCACCACCATAAAACATTCTGGAAACAGAAAAACTTAGATGCCTTAGCTTGATAGCTCACGATCCAATCTTGGATCTTGGTTAGGTTGTAGCGATATTTTCTCATTAAGTCCCAAATGTAATATTAATGGCTCCTTAGATATTTTAGAAAAGATAACTATCAAAATGATTGGATTGTAAAAATGTATCCTGGAAAAAATATGATTGGTCAATACTGAGGTTGACGGCATTGACTTGAAAGCTCTACTCCAAAAGAAAAATGCATGCCGCATTCTAACAAGCTCCACCCAAAAATATCTCCCCGCAAAACAAACAAATTGCCTGAAGCAAAAGCTGACATGTTGAGTGAGTGGGGACTTTTAGTATCGTGAGAATGGATTTAGAGAAACCCCACCCAAGTGACACGTGTCTTGGCCCATGCCCGAAAGAAAAATGATATACAAAAAATTGTGCAACCACCACGTGGCACATTGCATGCTTTTGGAGCAACTTTGTTTATTTGAACGTGGATCGGTCTGAAGCCAAAAAAGAGCAAGGGCCGAAAACTCAAAACAACTAAGGCAAAAATTTATTTACAATTTTGGTGACTCACAGGGGGCCTCCACTTGCGGAGGCGTGAACCTAGAGCTCTGGAGCTTCCTAGAGTTTGAGGACGGTGGAGTGTTGGACTTTCCAATCTGAATCAGTAGATTGAAGGAGACTACGAAGAAGCTCGAAGGATTGATCCAATTCAAGGACCTCCTTAAAAGAAACTCCTCCCCACCTGGTTGAAATAGCCCTGACATATTAGTAAAGTTGAGAGAGGGGAAGTATCTCCTTCTCAA
The DNA here is from genome assembly GCA_007115665.2 of Sequoiadendron giganteum. Classification (NCBI taxonomy): domain Eukaryota; kingdom Viridiplantae; phylum Streptophyta; class Pinopsida; order Cupressales; family Cupressaceae; genus Sequoiadendron; species Sequoiadendron giganteum. The sequence goes on from CM021102.1 coordinate 657,952,243, forward strand.
TTTCTTCAATAGTGGGAGATGGGCCTATACTTGAGAGTGTTGTGGAATACTTAACTTTTATCTTGATCAAGGCCATGATTGATAGCACTTCTTCATCTAGTGAGAAGACGGCGGGCAATCCGTTATCTAGTAGAACCTGAAAGTCCTTCTCAATCTCTGTGACATTTTTATTCAATGCTACCTGACGCTCCTTGCTTTTCAATGCAGCCTTGTGGTAGTTGATGAACTCATTTTCTTTTTGTGATAGAAAATTCTTGCATTCCTTAAAAATCCCTCAATGGTCTTACATAACCTGGAGATTAGAGTCTTCGACTCCACAGACCGATGAGCATATAGGTGCAAAATTGGGTAGACTAATGGGTTGACCTTCTCGTTTAACTCATGAGCATCCCTCAAGAATTTCATGATTGTTTTTAAAACAACGATTGCCATTATAATATTTTCCCAATGTGCAAAGATCAGTTCTTAGTATCAAGAGAATCCCAGTTCCCTACACCACTAGTATCTCCTATCAAAATTGAGTCTCTTTTTCTTTTGTGTCCTCCAATCGACCTTTCTCTTGGAGGAAATTTGTGAGCTCTATGTGCAGCCTTTTGATCTCTTCTTCACAAGTCTAAAAAATAGACTCGATCTCCTATTTCTCTCAGTTTGATCTTTATGCTTCCTCTTGAGATTTCTAGAGGTCGTTAGAAACCTTAGCACGGACACTATCTAATTATTTTTGTGCATTCTCTTGGTTGTGCTAGTATTTTGTACTTTTCTCATGTTCGGTAGAAAACTCTCCTTTTAACCTCTCTATCTCGACATGAAGCCAACTCTATTTATCTCGGGCCTCTTCCATCAATATAATTATCTCTCCCTGTTGATTATGTAGCTTCCCTAAGTGGGTGATTTGTGCATCCCTCCCTCTAATCCCTACTTGCAGCCTACTCATCGTGTCCTTTATATCTACTAACTCTTCATCTCGCTTTCTCAACCTTCTATCCAGTTTCTCATAGTCGGCATAGACCACCTTCTGGGTAGCCTTAGCTAGAACCATTTTGTCCTACGAGAGAGTCTCACTAAATTTGAGGCCTATGGCTTTGATTTCATAATATTTCATCTACATTTCTCCAGCTGGCTTAGATGCTAGAGGCTTCATGGTGGTAATCCATGAGGAATTACTCTCTTCATTTAAATAGGCCTCAATCTTCTTTGTGGCTGATCGGTCTATAGCTTTCACTAGCATTCTCTATTTTCTCACCTATCAGGCCTACTTCATTGCATCCAAATGTGTTCAATGACTCTATGGAGTATCAATGATTTGTGAAGCTAGAGAAGAACCTAGAGGGAGACTGAAATAGGTAATGGAAGGGGGAGTCTCGGTTGTATGAGTTCACAAAGAGGCGAAAGGAAGTGTTATCATGGAAAAAGATGGGATGCCATATGGAGATTGAAAAGGGGAAACACTCGTTGAAGTGAAAGGAGAAGTGGGAAAAAATAGAGGCATTTTCCTAGAGGTAGATGGGTTTGATGAAACCAGCAACATCGATGTTTCAGTATTCTCAATGGGGGCCCTTGATAGGGTGATCAAAGAATCAATTGTGGTCATAACAGATGATGCTCGCTCGACACACAGAGTTTATTCACAAATTTCATTGTTGAATATGGCTAGGGGTTCATTTAGGATCAACATATAGGAATCTACTGATGAAGGGCTCTTTTCCATATTTGGAGGTAGAGGAACAACTAGAGAAGTAGATTTAGAAAGAAGAGGGGGAGCACAACTTACCCAAGTTATCGAATCCGAATATCCTAGCAGAGCAGACTCTATTTCTTCTTCTCCTTTGGTTGGCTCCTCAGGTCCATATAGGTCCTAGACTTGTCTCCTCTTCATGCAGGAAGAATCGGCAAATTCATATCCTTTGGCAGTCGATCCCACTAAAACTTGACCTTCGGTAGCCACAGTGGACCTCTTCAGGGACCATCAGGTCTTTTTTCCTTTTCCTCAGGAACTGGTAGAGGAAGTGGCCTGTGGATCCTTCTGTGTCAAACCTTTTCCTTTGTCAGACTATTGAGTGTGGGAAGCAAATAGTGGAAGGTCCTTTGGTTCAATTTTTTGACTAGTCTCGAGGTTACTATCCTCACTTCCAACCTTTTTATCATAAACATCATCGACTTTCTCATCATGTGGCTGGACCTTCCCATACAAGGCGCTAATGTTCCCAATCTCTTATCGGAACCTCCAAAAAATATCCTTCTTTCTCTCTAACCATCCCAGATGCTTTAGTTGCATATTGAGGGACTTGCCCATTGGGAGGTTCTTTTGATATTTCGTTGTTATGAAATAAAAGTTGAGCCATGACGATCTGTTGTGGTGTGAAGGGTAGATCAACATAGAATTTTGGCCTCTCTCTAGTGGCATCTTTTTTTATTCAAATTATTCCCACTCCTCATGCTTTAAGGTCAGGATATGCTTTATCGGGTTGTAGTCCCATTTGTCCTCAATGAGAACTAGGCCCAAATGCGCTAATTCATTGGTGAGAACGTCTTGAGCCTTTTGTTTTGGAAATGTTATCTGACTATTGGAAATGGTGAGGGGATTTGGGAAAATCACAATCTTGTGCCTTCTAGTACCATAGATTTTATCTACAAGGGTTAATTGGTGACATGCCTCTAGGGAAAAACCCTATCTATTAGAAATCTTGGGAGTCTGAAAAGCTCCTCCACAAAACCATGGGCTCTTATGAAAGAAAACTCATCTCCCAAAAAATAATCTATTAGGGACTGTGAATTTCTCAACCATTGTAAAACCTCAAAAGAAAAACATCTTGGAGGGTGTAGAGACAATCTTACAAGTACTAGCACCATGAAATAATCTACAAACCAATAATAATCACATGCCTTTGAAAGCACATGGGTCCAAACCGAATTTGGTTCGTAGGACCCTTTTGCATCATACCTAAACAGTGACAAGTATCCTTCAATAAATTTAGAATTTTGGTACAAAATTAAATGTACCAAGAAAGAAGAATACCTGAACTTGTACTCGGTACCATAATTTTCAAATTGTTCCAGCATCCTTTTAGCTATTATCTCAAAAAAAAAAAAATTGGCTATTTTTCTTCATGAGCATAAAATCCAAGCCCATCTAAAAAGGATAGACCTTTTCATCATCATCATAGCCATAGACAGAGGTCAACATCGATAAAAAAAAATTTAGATCATTCCTAAATTTTCTACGTTGCAAAGGGAAGAGGAGTTGACCTCCCTCCAACTTTTCTTTCGTTTCTTCCTCATAAAATTAAAGTTGCTTATTTCTAGTTGCCCAAAAATCTTCCATTTCCTTTTCAAAGTTCACATAGCCCCAGTTAGTATGGATACATAACATATCCTAGATGTTTTTTGCACTAACTATAACCCTTATCCTATTGTTGGTTATAACCCTTGTTTCTTTGTCAAAAATCCTTGCACATGCATCCACCAGTTCTGGACATGGGTGTACAGCGGGAAACATGAATTATGGTAGACCACAATTCCAAAGTCGTAGCGCAAAACCTTCAGATGACCCATGTTTAATCAGTATTTGTAACATCTCTTTCTTGAAGATTTTAGGGTTGACTATTCTTGGGTCAAAAATATTGTCCGCAAAGTCTTGCACGAACTTCTTAACATGGTCGCCTGAAACCTGAGCCGATTTGGTGTGGGAAAATTGTCGTTCCTTCACCGTTAGAGTGTTAGAAAATGACTCCCTCTTGAAAATGTTGGTGTAGCCTATTTTTCTAGGAGAAAACCCATCCTTCCTTCCAAAAGTTAATGCTTCCGCCATTGTTAAGCCAAAAATTTTGCAGAGAGCCTCTTCAGAAAAATGGTTACTTGTTGCTTTTCTTTCAAAATTTTACTTTTAGGTGCATTCAATTTCCTTATGTGCATGCAGTAAAGTGTTGTCATTACCAATGCCCTACTAAATGTGACCACCGAGGCTATACGTGTGGGTTAGAGATCTGTATCCCTTGAGAACACCAAATCTATTGTGAGAATGTAATCAATACATTCTCCTCAACGCCCTTTTTCGCAAACAAGCTTGCATTGTTGGAAAGCATGTTCATTTCTATGAGAAACATGCTCAAGTGATACAAGGTACATCAACAAGACTTGAGTATTTAATTTTCCAGAGCTTAGCACGTTAAGCAATAGATTTATAATAATTAAGCAGATCGATGTTGATGATTGTGATGGACACATGGCGGCCATTGGTACATGAGGGCATTTACTCCCAATGCCCAAATTTATTTCTCAAGGCATGTTGTCAAATTTGTCATATGATCTTCCTCTTGCACTCTGATTTCTTTGAAAAAAATTATGTTGCCACCCAATGAGAGATGGGTTTTTCATCTATTGAGCCCTCTGACACTACCTTTCTGTAAATAGATTTGCCACCCTAGTGAAATATTTACTCTCTTTAGCTCTTCTAGTTTAGCAAGCCTTCCCTAGTGCATCCCATTTCGCTAAAATTTGTTTCTTTGTCATAATGTCAGTTGGCATGGGTACTCTCGTTCAGCTTCTAACACGAAGGCCATAATACACCTTCATGGGCAAGGTTATCAGTGACTGAATTAAGTGTCTGGTAAAGAAATGTGATCACCTCTATGTTGTTGCATTCAAGTGGGTAGTCATCCTGGACTATATTGAAGATGAGAACCAACTGAGATGCAAATCCAATGTTGTTTCTCACTTCATAGCCTCCTTGCTCGAACTAAACAACACTAAGCCCATGATAATTGAACTATGTTGCCAGATTTTCGATGTTGTAGTGTTGGATAGGCTTGGCAAAATCATGCAAGTGGTTATCCCTGGCGTCATTATTTGGAGTGCCAAGGACCTTTGTAGGCATGTTAATTACGGGGAAGATGTGGTCTGGTTGCCTTTCCTTTTTGAATTTTGCACCATGGACCTTGAAGGGAATCATTTGATGTCTCTACTGATGGCCACCTACCTAATGCAGGAGTATGGTGTAGAATGTGTTTCAAGGAACAACTGGAAGAAACAATTTGAGTTTATGGTATATAGCCATAGTAAGGAGAACTGAGGTCTATTTTGTGTCATGTTCACGTGTGTTGTGTGTTCACCCCCCCTTTTCACCCTGACAAAGAAGAAGAAGAAGAAGAAAAACTTGACAAAGATCCATTTTAACTTCTTTTCAATGGTTGGAGGCTTAGCTTTTACTCTTTTTTTGCACATTGCCTCCTTTTTGCCCCTTTTTTCTTTGTAACTCTTTTTGGGTTTGCTCGAGAGAGCTTCATTCTTAAATTTGAGCCTTGGGCTTGTATTTCATTATAATTTTTTGATGAATATAATATAATACGATATGCTTCTACCTCCTTTGTGTTATTCTCATGGCTTTATTCTCCAAACTAAAATGTAATTACAAAAAAAAAAGTACAGATGGTACATAACTATGAAAATTTCAAAAAAAACTTATGCATTTTAATGGAACAATTTCAGATAAATACCATTTACCGGTATATCCAACATGTTTCCTTCCATAGCTTCTATCTTGTATGATTTTTTTTCCTTGCATGCGTTGATGCATAAGGGTCCCTTCTATAGTGCTTCAAAATTCATGTTGACTTGGTTTTGTGTTGCGCTTGTCATATTTTAATATCAAGCTTCCCTCTCAAAACTCTAGGTTGGAGGCCTTCTTTTCAAACCATCATTTGACTACTTGTTGGCATCCAATCATGGCTCTGTACACCTTTTCCCTCGTTTCCTCAAGATTCAGAGGTTTTGTGATCCTAACTTCCATCCCACTACTTTCTTCGACTTCTAAATCCTTGATCAGTTGTAATGCCATGGTTTCTATAGAAACAAGTAACACTGGCTCCTTTCCATATACTAATTCATATAGAGTGGTCTTTATGATTTATTTGGGCATGATTATTTTGGCCCATAGAGTGGCCCACATATTCTTATGTCGTTCCCTTTGTCATTTCGACCCAATGATCTTGATTAGCCTAATCAGTTTCTTGTTTGTTGACCCTGCCAATCCATTACGCTATGGGTAATAATTAGATGAAGTCTTGAGGTAGACACCATATTTGAGAGTAAAGTCGAACATTTTAGAACCCAAAAAATCTTGCGCATTATCAAATATGATGGTTTTTGGGGACACAAATCTTGTCACTAGCTCTTCCAAGAAGTTTACAATCTCACTTTCTATAGCATTTTTTAGGGCAATGGCCTCTATCCATCTTGCAAAGTAATCAATTGTCAAAAGTATCTATTTGTCACCAGCATTAGAAATAGGGTTTATCATTCCAAAAAAATCTAGATCCCTTTGGGCGAAAGGCTCCTCGGTGACAATTAGACAACGGCATAGTATAGTAGAATTCTTCCTCTTGCCAATAAAATATTGACACTAAGTACATTTTCGCACTAGATGGTGCACTTCAAAAAATTTGGAGGGCCAATAATATCCTATCTGCATTATTTTTAGGGTTGTGGTTTTGGCAGAGAAATGTCCTCCTTCAAGACTGCTATGGAATTCATTCAAAACTCTTTCCGCTTGGATCTTATCTAAACATCAGATTAGGATATTGTCATAATTTCTTTTGAACAAAACTTCTTCAATTAATACATACCTGGTGCCCTGCAGTTGGTAGTAATACCTTTGTGTCATGGTATGTTGGTTGGATATTTCCCTTCTTGCATATATCATGTCTGATCCATCACCCATGATTTGTCGGACTCGAACTCATTTGTGTAGGCCTGGTCATTTTCCTCTTCTGCTAAGGAGCTTAGTTGATTGCACGAGGTATTCACAAAGACCTCTTCCCCGAACCAACTTGGTTGGTCTAATGATAACATCATACTCTAGGATCTTGGTGATCCAATTGGCCCTCTTCTCGATTATCTCGCCTTCAGTTATATACTCCCGCACACTAGGATGAGCGATGAGAATAGTGATTATGTTGGTCGATACTAGGTATCAAAATTTCTTGAGGCTCTTGACAATAGAAAAGGCCTGTTTTTCTACAAAATTGTATCTAGATTCATATCCTCACAAGGTCCTTGAGTAAAACACAATCGGATGCTCTTCAGAATTATCTTCTTTCTTCTGAGTGAGTACTGAAGCTATGTTGTATGGGTTGTTGTAGATGTAGAGCTAGAAATATTTGGAAAATTTAGGATTAACCAACATCGGGATTGTGAATATGGCTTCCTTTATCTATTTGAAAGTTGTCTTACCTTTGGGATTCCATTTGAAGACCACATTCTTCTTTAACATTAGTGTGTTAGTCCTTGCAATTCTTGAAAAATCCAAAATGAACCTGTTGATGAAATTAATCTTCCCTATGAAAGATTACAGCCCCCTCTGGTTGACAGGTAAAGGTAGCTCAATTATAGATTTCACTCTTTCTGGATCTATTGCTATTCCCTCCTTTGACACTACAAAGCCAATTAATTTACCTTGGGATACTCCAAAGAAACATTTCTTGGGGTTTAAGGAAATCTTGAATTGTTGGCATCTCTGAAATACCTCCTCTAGATGATCAAACTGGTCATCCCTCTTTTAAAAAAAACTGTTGTCATTCAAATATATTAGAATGATCTGATTGATCAAACTTTTGAAAGTGATATCCATCACATGCTAGAAGGTCGAACCGATATTGGAGAGCCCAAAGGGAATCTTTGCATATGTGAATGTTCCCCACTTGGTAGTGAACATTGTTTTATGTTGGTCTTCATTGTTTACATAGACCTAGTTATAGCTTGAATTACCGTCGAGCAATGAGAAAATCTTCGATCCGACCATGGTCTACAAGATCTTCTCCATTGAAGCTAAGTGATAGTGATCTTTCAGTGAAGCTTTGTTTAAATCCCTAAAATCTACATAGAGTTGACTGTCACCATTCTTCTTTTGTATTGGTACGAGATTCAATACCTAGGTGGAATGCTTGATCGGATATATGATCCCAGACTCAATCAATTTAGTGAGCTCTTGCGCCATCAACACTTCGACCTTTGGATTAACTAGCCTTTTCTTTTGTCAGATGGGTTTTGATCCTTTGGTCAAATCAATAGTATTTTGAATTATGCCAAGATCATATCCCTTAAAATCATCATAGGTCCAAGCTATGACCCTACCATATTTAGAACATAGCTCCTTGAGTCTTTCTTTGTCCTTTCATGAAAATCCTTCCCAACTTTCAATTTTTTGCCATCTCTAACTTCGAGCTCTTCATATTCTTTCTCATTGGCAATGAATCTTTATTTACTATTTCTAGCATCCTCATAGTCATAAAGATTTTCAAGTGAATTCAAACCTCAAGGAAGCTTGTTACCTTTTAACTGGATCACTTGTCCCTCTAAAGCCTTTCCTACTTTTGTTTGTGAATGGTTGGACAGTCTTCCTTGGTTCTATAGAAAGGGTCAATTTGAATGTCATCCTCAAAGACCTGCCAACTCTGGTCATTGTCAGGGATCGATGGTCAGACCATGTTTTGTACTAAATTCTACTTAGCTATTAAGTTGGGAATTGGTTCAAATTGTGAACCAATCGAATCCATCCAATCGGCGACACTATTTTGAGATTGGGGAATGACCTATATATTAAAAGCTTCAAAGCTTTCAATCAGGTCCCATATTCTATGTCTGTAGGAATTCATTCTTACATTTTTGGTGGCTACCCGCCTACAGATTTGGCTTACAACCAACTCTGAATATTTGAATGCTTGCACCTTTTTCATGCCCATCCATTCAATAAGATGCAAAACATGGACCAAATCTTTGTACTTGGCATCATTATTTGAGCACAGAGCTGGAAACAGAAAGCTTTAAGGATTTTTGATCCAGTCGGAGATAGCAGTCAAACGCTTGCACTAGAGCCAGACTTGCATTTAGCACCATCAAAATACAACATCCACAGACGCTTATCACCCAAACCATTAGGCTCTTGTTCTTTTATTTGTTTTGGAAAAACTTGGTTGTCATCAAAGATCACATAGGTGCCCAATCCAATGGCATGAGAGTTCCCAAATTGGTTGAAATAAACTAACTGATTGAGGAGAACCTCTTCTTCAGGGTTTTGATTGCTCATGTCCTCCTCATCCTCTAAAATTTCAACACAATATGTCTCTCCTTTCGAGAAAGAGGTGTGTGTCACCTCAAAGCATAGAACTACATTGTCTGCTATATGTTTTGGATGCAAGGACTTAGATAGGATTTTCATCTTCGCCCCATGCTTGGTCTGCAATATCAGGTGAGACCAATCGAGCACTAAGTATCTACCAAGATTTGTAGTGAAGTATCTTGAAAGGCACATCTTGAACACTGAGGGAATATCTATCACAGCCACCTCTTGGGTGACCATTTGGCTTGGGCATGAGAAGAGGTTCAAGGATAGATATTTGATGCGACCAATGGTCGGAACCTTCTTTATGTCTAGTTGCATGATCCCTCTCTCAAGAGGCTCATACTTGAGTTTCAAAGCATTTGCCACCTTTTTAGGCATGACTTTCGTACTATCTCTTGAATCAATCATGTTATTGTGTAGGATTTTATCCCCTAAAATGAGCATTAAAAAGAAAGGTGTGGGTTTTTGCTTCCTTACCTCTTTTTCTTTCGGACTGTCTGCCATGTTTACATATACCACAGCTTTTGAAGATTGAGGTTCCAACATGGGAAATTTATCTTTAGCTTGATTGTGTAATGGAATTGCATATATCTATGATATTTGTCCTCCCTCCTTTAATTTCTCTTGGAGCAACACCTTTTTCTCCGGGATCAATATCATGTCCCACAAAGATAAATTAGTGGGTGCCTTCTTCAACTGCTCAACTACGTTGAGTGTTTCAACTAGAGGAACTTTGGGTTTGAACGGTGGTATCTCCTTCATCTTTAAAATAGGCCAATCTGATGCAAGTGTAGTTGGTGTTTTTTCGATCTCCTTTGTTGGAAATGGCACAGCTCGTGACTGCTAAATGGGTTGGGCCTATGCAAATTTATTTTCTTGTGGTTGCGACTGGGAACATTGTGGAAACTATGGCACATGCTCTCTGGTGAACCTCGTTTTGGATATTGTATTATAGTCTGATTGTACTTGTAGAAAACCAGTTATCGGAGCATCATTCATGAATACCATGTCTTATTTTTCCATTCAAGAGAAAATTGCTTAGTTCGATAGGATGTTTAGCTCCTACTCGAAAGACATTCCCTGTGTGTGTACCCTAAAGCAGGCATTCTCCATTTTGATAGACTAATAATCTTTTATGCTTGAACACATGCCTTGGCTTCTCTGCCCCCCTATCTTTTTTTGGAGGTTTCCCCCCAAATAATTTTGGGGTATATGGCTATCACTACACAGGAAGCACCATACATTCTCATCTTTCACTAGGTTGTTCTATCCTAGGATTAATTCTTTACTTAGGTTTTCTTTGACTATTTGTAGTGGCATAGTGACTAGAACTATCTAGTTTTCGAATGTCGATTGTTGACCTTGGACCTTCAAGGCTCCTTGATATGTGTTTTGTTGGTAGGAATTCCTTCTTCCTTGATAGGTCTGCGAGGTAGACTTCAAAGCTATTAACTATTGTCATTTGATGAGGACTAGCTCATTTGCGAAGAACCATATGAGATTTTTCATGTCGTTGAAATCAGTTTCTAATGAAGAGGAGCTTGACATACTTGGTTGTGTGTTATGGTATATGTACATGGATGATGGTGTAGCCATTGTGGTTTCTTGCAAAGAAAAGGTTCTCAAAGTTCCTTCTTCTCATGGGTAACTAGATATTTCTGCGGACATAGGCATTGGCGAATACAACAAGAGCTTCCCAACGTCAATCAGACTATTCTCTACTTTCAAGGCCAAGTCGTATGCATCCGGAAAAATATATCCTCCCATGGATTACACCATGATTGCAATGTCAAAATCAAGAGCCTTCAGGTAGAACATGAAAGCCATGGTGTTCGGAGGCCTAGCGGACACTAGAATTTGTTGCCAAGTCTTATGAAATCTGGTGTTGAAATCAATAATGGCCTCTTGTGGGGCTCTTTTGATAGTAATTAGTTGTTGCAGCAAAGAGGAACGGTCTCCCTTCTCAAAAAAACACTCAAATAACTTCTCTCCAAGTTGGTCCCACGAGCATATCAAACCAGAAACCAAGGACCTGTACTAGTCCTAGGATTTTCCTTTGAAAGATGCAGCCAGTAATCCTAGAGCAACATTCTGCTCTACAATGTTATGCACCTTGCATACCTCTGCTATATCTTGGAGATGTTCGGAAGGATTCTTGAAGTCCTCCCCAAAAAAAATTGGGATTTCTTTAAGGGTGTTGGCAGGTATGGCGAGCCATAAATTGGGGGGAGTAGGTGGTTATAGAAAACTACTGCTATCCCAGGTCACAAAATTTCTAAGGGAGGTTGCACCTAGATGAGCCACTGAAAACAAATTCCTATGGATGGGATAGATGGGTATTTTGATTTAGAAATTCTGACCACCTGAGGGGTAGATAAGGCTCTAGATGATGGGCTAACACTGCTTACCTGGTTACTTCTTCCAGGTGATACAAAACCTGTAAGTCTTCTTCTCCTTGATGTTGAAGTAGGTAACTTGGTGAACTAGAAAAGGCCTCTTGAAGATGATCTCATTTGGATTCTAGGAAAAAAAAAATAGCCTCTTTTATTAGTCTTATCTAAAAATATTTATGACTTCTAATTAGACATTTGAAAAGCTTGTCCCACCAGGCGCATCAGAAAAAGAACTATTGATCATCAAATCTTGTGCTTCTTCGACAATCTTATGGGAAATTCAATGAGTGGGGGACTAATTTGTGCCTCACTGAATACCTCTGAGATTTTTATTAAAATTTGGATCTTCTCTATGTTTTGGGGAAAGAGGTAGAAAGAACTATGATTTAAAACATATAATGGCGATGTGCCAAATATTTTACAATGTTTACAACCTCAAATTGCTTCTTATAACTGATATGATGGACAAAAATGTCACAGACCCTTCATTGCTGAGAAGAGAACAAGCAACAAAGGCTTAATGAAAGCACAGTTCAGTTATTCAAATATTCCCATGGGTAATAGAAATATGAAAGTTCATAGAAAACCCTTCTTTTTACAACATAATATGAAGAAATACTAACTTTTACAAAGAATGGAAAAGTCTAAAAGATAGTCCATTTTCCAAAAGCTAATTATTCAGCACAAAAGCTTACAAGCATGAAAATTAGCAACCTATACTATCAAAATAGGCTTAACACAATGCTTTAATAATGAAATAAATACAAATAAGAAACTTGGAAAAGGCTATATCATGCACAGTTTTAGAAATATCTTATAAATAGTTTAGACTTTTAAATATATGATCAGAAAAAGCAAAGGTCGGATGTCAATCTGATGATAGTTCAGACTTTTAAAAATATAACATGTCAGAGATATAATGGTGTTATGTAACCTTCTACTTTTGAAAAGAAAAACTCCCTATTGCTATCTTAAAAAGAAAACTATTTTTTAGCAAATTCTTCTAACCTTTAAAATAAGTTACCACCCTCTATTTATAGCCAGCAAAAGAGAGCACCACCATAAAACATTCTGGGAACAAAAACTGCCAGATGCCTTAGCCTGATAGCTCATGATCCGATCATGGATCTTGGTTAGGTCACAACAATCTTTTCTCATTCAGTCCCAACTACAATATTAATGACTCATTAGATATTTAAGAAAACATAACTATCAAAATGATTGAATTGTAAAAATGCATCCTAACAAAAATCTGATTGGTCAATACTAAGTTTGATGGTGTCGACTTGAAAGATCTACTCTAAAAGAAAAATACATGTCGCATTCTGGTAGGCTCCACCTAAAGAGATCTCTTTGCAAAACAAACAACCTACCTGAAGAAAAAGTTGATGTGTTGAGGGAGTGAGGAATTTTAGTATCATGAGAATGGCTTTAGAGAGAAACGTTTCCCAGTTGACATGCGTCCTAGCCCACACTCGAAAGAAAAACGATATACAAAAATTCATGCAGCCACCACGTGGTGCATCGCTTTCTTCTAGAGAAACTTTGTTTATTTGAGCACAGATCAGTCTGAAGCCAAAAAGGATCAAGGGCTGAAAACTCAAAAAGATTAAGGAAAAAATTTCCTTACAGTATAGAAAGACTCAAAATAAAATAGCTAGAAAGTCTTAGAATAATCTAGACTCACCAGCATTGGTACCTTTTTAAGTACATCTTTTATAACTAAAAATGAATGTTGAATCCTTATCCTAACTAGAAGATTTTCCCTTCTTCAATACCTTGGATATGGATTTTATCTCCCTAGAAAAGTTGGGAAAAAATCTTTGAACAAATTTTATTTGACCAAAGAAAGATAGTACTCCCTTAACCTTTTTGGGCTATTGAATAAGGTCAATAGCTTTGACATGTTCAAGATAAATCCTTACATCTTCCTTATTAAACACAGTGTTCTAAAGGATTTTACCTTCTTCCACACTGAATATGCACTTCTTGGGATTCAAATATATCCCATACTCTAGGCGTCTTTGGAATGCTAACTCCAAATGTTTGCAATGATCATTTTGATCCTTGGATTAGGCAGTCAAATAATCCTGATAAAAAACCATTATTTCATTTATATGTCCTACAAAAGCTACATTCATAACCCTTTTAAATGTGGCTCCTATTCTTCAACCTGAATGGCATCTTAACATATATAAAATTTCACTTAATCTTTTTGGGCTATTGAATAAGGTCAACAGCTTTGACATGTTTATGATCAATCCTTACCCCTTCCTTAAACACAATTTTCTCAAGTATTTTACCTTCTTCCACACTAAAGATGCAATTCTTGGGATTCAAATATATCCCATACTCTAGGAATCTTTATAATGCTAACTCCAAATTTTTGCAATGATCATTTTGATCCTTATATTAGGTCGTCAAATGGCTTGATAGATAGCCATTATTTCATTTATAAGTCTTGTAAAAGCTACATCCATAGCACTTTTAAATGTGGCCCCTATATTCTTCAACCTAAATGACATCTGAACATATACAAAATTTCCCCATGATGTAGTGAAATTTGTCTTTTGTTGCTTAGATACATCAACCATGACTTGATTATAACCTGAGAAACCATCCATCATGGACATTAGCTTCAACCCATGTCCTATTGTAGAAAATGATCCATGTTGGACAATGGATAATTGTTCTTAAGAGACTTGATATTAGAATTTCTAAAGTTAACACACAGTCCAATGTCCCCATTATTTTTCTAGCTGTAACAAGGTTAGACACCCATTCTAAATGTCTAATTGGTTTAATATACCACCTTCTTTCAGTTTCATCGATTCCTTTTGTATTTGAGAGGAAATATTAGGTTTGATATGATATTGATTTTGTTTGAATGGATTCTCACCAAGCTCCAATGGAATTGTATGTTAGAACAAGTCATCTCTATATTAATTCATCATAGGACCAAGCAGAGCATTTTTTTAATTTCTTAATAATGAAATCAATATTTTCTTCTTTGTTGATCTTAATATCTTACCGATATAAACCATTTTAGGAGTTGATTAAGTTCCTAAATTTATGCCTTCTATGTATTCTTCTTTGATAGGCTTACTTCTTATCTTATAAAAATCAACATTCTCAAATATTCTCTCTAAAAGAACAAGACCTCTAGGAATGGTATTGGTTTTGAGTTGGATGATTTAATTCCCAAAAAAAGTCTGTTTACCTTCTTTGTCTTTCTCCACCATGGTTTCCAATAAATTTTTTGGTTTTCAAAATGATTAATTCAATTCAAGAACTCATAATTTTTTTGGTCACTATTAAAAAATGTCTAGTTGTATATGTTATCTAGAATACTAGGCCTGGTAATAATCTCAACCTCATAGTTTTAGTGATGGGGAGTAAAGAAGCGTCAAATATTGAATCTAACGTAGCAAGCGAATCAACAACCACGTTAGGTTTTATTTCCACCCAAGTGATGTTGAATACATCAAAAGTTTTAATAATATTCTAGACAACATTCATATAGATTCTTAGCTTTCTTTCTTTTGCAGCATGTGTTCCTCTAATTTGAGACACTAGAAGTTCTGAATCGCCATGCACTCTAATGCATTTGATTCAATTTTTTGAAGCCACATTTAAACCAAGTAGTAGAGCTTCATACTCTACCACATTTTTGGTGCTCAAAGTTAAATCTAAAAGAAAACTTGTAATATTTACCCTCAATGGACATCAATATAATTCCTACACCATTACCTTATTTTGAACATGTGTCATTGAAATGCATGTTTTAAAGTCTAGCATTTCTGGATGAAGAAGTGGGGGACCAAATTAGAATTAGACTATTTATTAGATCCATTATGATAATAGCCTACCAAAAAAACATGTTCTACATCAAGGTAACAAATCTCATTCTTTAGTTCATTAGGATTCTCCATAGTTATCGTCATTTTATTTTCCTTATGCAATTGGACATCTTTTATGCACATCAAAATGGTAGCATAGGATAAATCCATTTCAAGACTATAACCCGTTGAAGCTGCCCACTTCCTTGATAGTAACATACCCCACTTAGCTGGACAATCAATTATGATTATATCCATTGAAAATACTTTCCCAAATTTTGTAGGAATCTGCACTACAACATTATTTGCTATACCAATTACATTTACCTCATGAGAATCCATGGCATAGAATTTACTATAGGACTTTGAAACTTGTAGTCCTAAATGTTCATAACTTCTAATGAAATCACATTAATAGATGCTCCAAAATCTATCATACAGTTATTAACTAACCAACCATTTATTGATAAATATGTATAAAATGGATCAATGGTTTGATTTTTACCTATAGAAACATTGCTTAGATAAATTTTGGGGGTCTCTTGTATATTGACTTTGTCTACCCTATCTTTTGGAAAAAATGTAACTTTACCAAAATGATCAAATATGGTAGAGGCATCAAGAGGTATGACAATATCCTTTCCCTATGTTCAAGGATCCTTAGTAGCTCTCTAATCAACACTTGAACTTTTATTCAGACTAAAGGCTTGATCCATTTCAATCAATTGGTATGCAGACAAAGGAGTAGAAAAGGGTAATATCACAACATTAGTATCAGGTATGAAAGGAATTACGTGATCATTAATAGCAAGTTGCTTTATATTTACCACTTTTCAAACCTCTTATTTCATCTTCTATTTGGAACCTTCACCCATAATCTATTGATTTCCCATATGGTTGGTTGATATATCAAACCTTGTTCATCTTTGGGATATATATTTTCAATAGGGGTGCATTTGGTAAGTGCATCTTCTTTCTTGGTGGACACTTTCTTGCAAACCTATTTGTTGTTCTTTTTGCATCATATTGTTTTTTTTCCTTTATTCAAATGTATGGATGATATATTTAGAGTAGCAACACCATCATATTTGGTCTTAGCACCTACTTGTCTATTTCTTAGTTGATAATCACTTTGCACTTGAATGATATCAACTTTGGTGAGACTTTTAATATCATCATCAAATGGTTTTTATTTAATATACCTCTATCGCATTCATTCCTTGAGTTGTTCAAAATATTTGTTTGAAATCTCAAAAGGAACATGGTAGTTGTCATTATCATTTTGAAGAAAATTCTCACCCTCATAGGTATCCAGTTGATCTACATTGGAATCATTATAACACTCCAATGTACCCTCATGCTCTTGAAATTATTTATCTTCATCAAGTGCAGCTACAACAATGCACTTGGATTGATCATGAGGTAAGTAACATATATCAAACAAAAATGAATCTTGTTGAAGATTCACATGATCCTTCTTCAAGGGATCAAGGGTGTGTCTCTCATGGTATATTTGGTTTGATTTCCTTGGCGATGTTTCTTCTGCATTAACTTCAGTTCTCTTAAACTAATCATAATTGTATGGCCTATTTTGTAACCTATAACCCTCATTAAAATTTGTAGGAACAACATTAGAGGACATACATTTTTCATTCTTTATCACCTTACATGAAACATCATAGCTCTCACCAATTTTTTTATTTTTCTTCAGTGGTGAGAGGCTTGTTGACCTAGTTGTTGCATTTTTTTTCAACAGTTTTATATCACTCTTTTACTATATTTCCAATATGCCTTCAAATTACTCTCTATTTTTATCACCATTGCATATGCTTCCCTCAAATTATGAGGGTTCTTATCTCTCAAAAGACAACCTAACTTTGAATCAAAAGCCCCAAAATACAGAACAAGGTACATAGGTTCATTTGGCCTTACCTAGTGAAGTACTTTCCTTATTGTCAAAATGAAGCTATTGTTGAAATTAGCAACAATTTTGTTTACCCCTTTTTTCATGGAAGTTAGCTCATAGATTGCAAACTTTTGATCCACTCTTTCTCCATATTGCAATTGAAAAAACCTACATAAACTCATCTCATGAGTCTATTCTATTATCTAGAAGACTCTTGTACCATTATTTTGTACTTTTCTCCAATCATTGGGGTCTATGCAAGATCATGGAGGTCCAAAAAGTGGCGATGTGAAAAAAAAAAGGCATTTTTAACTTGCTCAAAAATGTGAAAATCCGCTTTGACTTTTTTAAAGCTCGGGTAGATAGTACATGGTATCATAGAAAACACCAAACCAAAACGGATATCCATTTGAAATGGATATCCATTATGTTTAGGTCACTTTTTTTAATTTGGTTGGGTCTGGGACTAACCACCAAGCGGATTTTTAATTTAATATATTATAATAATGTTTCAACATAATTATAATTTAATGTTTTAATATACCAAGCAGATATTTAATTTAATATATTATTATATTATTTTTTAATTTAATATTGTATAATAATATATTATAATATTATATTATATTATAATACTTATATAATATTAAATATTATATAACATTATATTATAATATATTAAATATATCATAATATAATATTATAATATTAAATATATATTATATGATTATATAATATTATATTATATAATAATATTATAATATTATATAATATTTTAATATTATATAACACTTTAATATTATATAATAATATAATGTAATATAATATTATAATGTAATATAATATTATAATGTAATATAGTATTATAATATATTAAAGTAATAGAAATTTTTCTTACATAATGGTGGAGCAGAGCGAGCAACACGAAGGTGCATAGAATGGTGAGGCTCAGGCGTAGATGCCTTCAACGAAGCACGACGACATCGCTCATCTTGATAGTAATGCAGCAGGAGATAAGTTCAATGGCAAAGAAGTTTCTTGGGGTGCTAAGGCGGTGCGTGAATTTATAGAAAGGGATACATATTGGAGTGCGTCCGATTGGAGTCATGGTGTGAGCACCCTAGGGATTTCAACTCATAGTTGTGTTCGAGTAAAGGGTCGGCCTGGGCAGTAGCGACAAGTTTCTAACCGCAATCACAATAGGAATTTCTGGTGAGATCTTCCCAGAGGCCAGTGGTGAGAAAATAATTCAAATTTTGGTGCCCAGAGGAGCAATGGTCATGGCAGGAAGTCTAGCCCTAAGTGTACTCCTGGTGCTTTTGATGATTTTGGGTGCATGGACTGGCGAACTATGGTTTTGGGATCCAAGCTTTTGGGTCCTTCGATCAAAAGTTTGGAGATTTTAGGGATTTTCATGAAATGGTTTGGATTAAATTTGAACTCTGATGCCCTGATTCACTAGTGGCAAGGGCGTTGGGGTATGGAAATGCGTTTTAAATATTTGGTGAATGGATTCTTCATGGTTATTTTCCCTTCCTCCTCTGTTCACACATAAATTTTGGAAGGAGTTTGGCTAATGGATGGTTATGGTTCTTAAATGAGAAAATGGGAAGTATTTTTTTATCTGAATCGGCATTAGATGACCTATATCCAATACCAGTATAAACTCTTGAACCTTCCATTTGAGTTTTGGCAAGCTAATATTTTGGAAGAGATAGGCAACTATCTTGGCAAATACACTTGTGTAGATGAATGGTCAGAAGAGGATGGTATCAGTACATATGTGTGCATCTATGTAGAAATCCATCCCAATAGCACTAGATGGAAGGAGGTGGTGATTCATATGGATTGGGGCATTTTGTCACAACCTCTTGTCTTTGAACCTAGACCAGGCGAGAGTTGGATCGACACTTTAGGTTGGTGATCATGGGGATTTCCCTCTAATCGTGAAAAAGATCCAACTTGGGATTCAATGTCTGAAGACCCTATTCTTGGTGGATCTGGGACTTGGTTGGCCCTTTTGGGGAAAATTTTGGCTTGCCCTGTCATGTGGCCAATGGGGAGGGCGTTGTTGAGAATGTGATGTCTAAGGTTCTACAGGAGCCAATCAAGGACATTAATCAGGATCTCAACAATAAAGTGTGTGATGTGTTGGACATCATAGACTACAACTTTAGGAAGAAGAACCTCAAATCCTTGATTGAGGTCAGTAAAGAGTTGGCAAAACTAGCCCAAGAATCCAAGGATGCCCCAAATGATCCTTTCAATGTTGTCCTAGATCTGGAGAATGATTGGTTAGACATGTTTAGTGAGGGTGATGTTGTCTTCACCTCGGAGGTAGTGGGAGGTGATGTTTCTCTGCCATGTCAATATGGTTTGGGGATTCTTCAAATAGAGGTGGAAAATACTTCCCCTAACTATGGGGAACACAAAAAAATGGGGAGAACACCCAATGTGGAAAAACTGAAGATTGATAGAGAGGCTATCAGGCAAAAGAAGATCATGGAAATGCTTAAACTAGGGAAGGGAGATACCCTTCCTGAAGAGAAATGAAAATCTTAACCTGGAATGTTAGGGGCATGAATGCCCCTAACAAATGATGTTTGGTGAAATACCAGATTATTGTTTCACAGGCGAAGATTTCTATGCTTCAGGAAACAAATCTCAATAGTGGGGGGTGTATGCTTTTGGAAAAAGGATGGGTTCTTGGAAGCTCTAGGTGATGGAGACAGTGGATTCGGTAGATGGTCTGATGACTCTTTTGCGCCCTAATATGGTGTCCCTGGCTAGGGTGGCGACAGGGAATAGATGTTTGGCTTGCTCTATCAAAATCTTTTCTTTGAATCTACACTTTATCATGGTAAATGTGTACAACCCCACATCATGTGTGGAGAAGCAACAAGTTTGGTGTGAAATTGAGGCTCTCTATTCAGAGGTGGGTTTTGACTCTTCTATAATTGGGGTAGATTTTAATGTCATTCTACACTCGGAGGAAAAGCGAGGTGGTGTGGTTTGGAGACTCCAATCCTAGATTGACTTCGAAGCTTTTGTGGGCTGGAATCACCTAGTTGAGATTCTAATGGCTAATGGTAGATACACTTGGACTGACAAGTGGCTCGGGTTTTTCTCAATTTCCAAGAAATTGGATAGATTTCTCTTCAAAGTTGATTTGGCTACCTTCCCCTTCACATTAGAGTGCAACATTCTCCCATGTTTTGGGTCAGACCATTTTCTTATGCTTCGGGATGTTGTGGGTGAGTATCATCTGATCATATGTCCCTTTGAATTTGAGCGCATGTGGCTAAAAGATCCAAATTTCTTGTCCCTTGTTTCTCACTAGTTGGGGGAGATTGAGGTGGTGGGATCAAAAATGTTTGTCCTAGATATAAAGTTGAAGCATGTGAAGATGAGACTAAAGGAGTGGAATAAGTTAAGTTTCAAGAACATCTTCGAGGAGAAGAAATGTATTGAAGGGGAACTAGAAGCCCTGAATGAAGACATGATTCGATGGGGCATGGAAAACTCTAGGTATCCATAGAGAAAGGATCTCCTCAAAATCTGGAATGATGTCCTGGCAAAAGAAGAAATTTTTTTGCGTCAAAAAGTCTCGGGAGCTTTGGCTTGGTGAAGGGGACAAGAACACAAATTTTTTTCATAATTCCACTAAAATAAGGCATGAAATCAATAGAAATTCCAGAATAAAATTGTCTGATGGAAGGACTTTGGATCAGCTAGAGGAAATCGTGGAGACCATTGTGACCTTTTTCTAGAATCTCTTGAATGATTGGGATGACTTGAGGTTGTTGGCCCAACAAGTTATTTTGAGTAGCATTCCAAAATTGGTCATGATAGAGAAAAACAAGCTATTGAAAAAGATCTTTTCAGAGGATGAGGTTAATTCTGCTCTCTTTCAACTACACCTAGATAAGTCCTCGAGCCTTGACGGTTTCCTTGCCGCTTTCTTTCAGCATTGTTGAGAAATTGTTGGCTCAGAATTCGTGGATTCCATTGAAGACTCCAGGGCATCTAGCTAAGTTCTCAAAGATTTCAACAACACATTCATTGCTCTCATCCCCAAAAAGGAGAAGCCAAATAGACTGGAAGACTTTTGCCCCATATCTCTGTGTAACACAATCTATAAAATTTTGACTAAATCGATAGCCAATCTGCTCAAATCGGTCCTCTCTAGTTTGATTTATGAGCAAAAAACTGGATTTGTTCCTAGGTGTTTGATTTTTGATGTAGTAATTATTACATAGGAAGGTATTCATTTGATTCTCAATACTTATCGCCCATCTATGTTGTTGAAGTTGGATATAAAGAAGGCCTATGAAAAATTTAATTGGTATTTTTTGTTCAAAACTTTGGAGGCTTTTGGCTTCTCCTCCTCTTGGGTGGATTAGATATTTAGTTAGATTGCTTGTCCAAGTTTCTTGGTCCTAGTGAATGGAACACCTCATGGTTTCTTTAGTACTTCTTGAGGACTCAGGCAAGGTGATCCTTTGTCACCCTTCTTGTTCATTCTCATGGTTAAGGCCTTGGGTCAAGCTCTCTTTCGGGTAGCAAATGTGGGGGAGCTAAGAGGGGTACAAATTACAAGTAGTTTGTCGTCAGTGACTCATCAAAAATTTATAGATGATAACATGCTCCTTGGACATGCTAGGGTGGTGGAGACGAGGACTTTTAAGAGAATTCTTTTGGAGTTCTCCCTAGCCTCTGGTCAGGAGATAAGCCTAGAAAAATCAAAAAAAAAAATCTTCTTTACTAATCCATCTTTGTAAAAAAAAAATTGCAAGTCCTTCAGTTCAAGAAAGGGAAGCTCCCCTATAAGTATCTTGGTCTTTCGTTGGCACCGGGATTACAATCCGAGAAATTGTGGGGTCCTTTGATGTCAATGTTAGAGCACAGATTGTCTTCTTGGAAAGGGCAGTGGATTTCTTGGGTGGGAAGGATCACTCTCATTAAGTCAGTTTTGGTGACTCTTCCAATTTATATCCTTTCTTGTCTTCTTCTCCCTAGGGGAACTTGTGAAAGCATCAATCAGAAGATGAGGCAGTTCTTTTGGTAGGGCATTTCAAACCAAAAGAAGTTACTTTAATCAAGTGGGAAAGGATTTGTAGGATGCGTGAAGATGTTAGGGCTGGGGTCAAAAATTTGGCTCTTCAGAATAAAACTTTGGGTGGAAAATTGTCTTGGTTAATGTGTGCACGACAAGACTTGAAGTGGGTAAATATTCTAAAAGCAAAGTATCTTGAAGATGGCTCAATGATTTTTTTCACGACTCACTCTCTGCCCAAAGGATTGCGCATTTGGAATTTTATTTGTAGTTGTAAGGACCTGATCATGAACTTTGTCTCTCGGGACATTAGAGATGGTAGCCAGGCGTTGTTCTAGGAAGATTCTTGGGGCGGCTTCAACAAGTTGATGGATATTGAAGCTTTGAGGATTGTCAGGGAAGTTGCAAAGCTAGCCTGGGGATGCAGGGTCAAAACTTACCTGATCATTGATGAGTCGAATGGGACTTTGTCATGGTAATGGCGGAGCCCCAGTCAGTTGGGTTTGAGCGCCAATTAATTCAAAGCTTTTCATGGCATCCTTAAGCAGCGCTCCCTTTGCTTGAGAGGTGGACAGGATGTTTTGCGATGGTGTGGTTTTGTCTCGAACTCTTATAGGGCCAAGGATGGCTACAATATCCTGATCAACCAGTAAGACTCGGTGACAGCGATCCCTAGTGATCTATGTTGGAATGAATTCTATCTCCCCAAGGCCAAAATATTTTCTTGGGCTACAATATAGGGCAGATTGTTGACTTTGGACAGGTTGAAGAAGTTTGGCTTTTATAGTCCTTCAAGGTGCGTGCTTTGAAAATCGGTGGAAGAGACTGGCGATCACCTCTTGCTTAATTTCGTGTTCACCACCAAATGTTGGAAATGGTTATGTGCAAATTTAATTCTTTCCATTGCTTCTTAGGCAATTTGCTGAATTGGTTCAGTGGCTGGCCGAAGTTGCGTGGAAACTCAGTTTTTGCAAGACTCTAGAAATATTTCCCGTCACTTCTATTATGGGAGGTGTGGAAAGAAAGGAATCACAAAATCTTCAGGGGCAAGGCTTTGTCTCTCCTATCCTTTTTGAACAAATTTGAGTCTTGTTTGGTTGAGGTGATAAATTCAAGGGTTGAGCAATCTTGTAGGCCAAAAACTACATTCTCCTAATGGGATGCAAAGATAATGAAGTTGTGGAATGATTTGAAATTCCCTCACCAATTTGGATCGGGTGGTAACGTGGTCAAGGATGAATGTAAGAATGTCAAATGGCATCCCCCGAACCATGGTTGGTATAAATTAAATTTTTACGAGGCAGAAAGAGGCAATCCCGAGCAATCAGGGGTTGGGTGTATCATCAAATATTAGAATGGTGTTACACTGGGTTGGTTGGCAATGCCTCTCTTACAAGGCATGAATAATTTGGCAGAACTTCAAGCAGTATTCCATGGGATTAAACTTTGCATGGAAATGAATTTGAGGAATGTTATCATCGAGGGGGATTTGTTACTAATGATTAATGCCTTACACTCTGGTAGGCTATAGAATTGGAAACTTGGTGCCCTCCTTGAAATTAATTTAGCCTTGTTGAGTAATTTTGAAAACTGTGAAATCACTCACATTCTGAGGGAAGGAAATCAAGAAGTTGGTCTCCTTTCAAATCTTGGGGCAGATGGGATATCTTTAAGGGAAATCTGCAGCGATAGTGGCTAGACTCATCTATCCAATGTGGGAGGTTGGGTAGGTGCCACACCACAAGTGAAATGTGGTCATGGCAGATACATCAATGAGTGACAAGGAATGGGGTAGTGCTGGCATGTGACTTTTGTCGGTGGTTCTGGAGGCTTCCTTGGGGGGTTGATGTCATTATGTCCTCTTTTCATGTGATAAATCTTGTCAAGTCTTGTCGTCGGCTTCCTTCATTACTACAGCTCACCACTTGGTCATCATTTATGGTTAGGTGATGGTTTTCCAAGGTCCCTAAGTGTTGGTTTATTGCCATCTTCTCTGGCTTTCTCGAGGAAAGGTTTGGGTAGTTATGGGACACTTCATTCTTTTGGTCTCATCTTTGGAATTGGATATGGGAGAAATGGTGACTCATACTTAGCTATGAAGCTCAAAGCGGTAGATGGACTTTCTAGGCCTAATCACCTCACTTCGTCTCTCCTGGGTAATTCGTCACCCAAATTATTTAACTTTTGCAATGGTGGAATGTATGGTTGGGAAGGGTTTCATGGTGGAGGAAAAAGGCTATCCACTAGATTCTTACATTTCCTCCCACATTTTGTTTGGTCTCTTGGATTTTGGGGTTTTGAAGGTAGATGCAAGGGTTATTATGAAGCATCTCTTTAGGTTGGACTTGTTGGTGGGCTTTGAGAAAAATTTGGCAATAGCTTCATTGGGGAAAGGTATCCCTCGGCCTCGTGACCTCGGGTTACTGGAAGACCCGGATGCTCTGGTGAAATTCTACCCATTCCTTTTGGATGTTAGCGGTTTGGCTTTGGTGGAACATCTCAGGCTAGCTAGTGCGAGCGTTGAATATTTGAAGAAAAAAATTTGTTTGTGGTGCAAGGGCACCATGTTGGTTCAATTTTACAAGTTTGGTTAAGTAAGGTCTTAAGTTGGTTTTTAGGAGTTTTAGTCTTTTTAATCATTCAAATAAGGTCATAATAGACCATTTCTAATGTTTAAGTCATTTAGGATTCAGTTTGAGTTCATATAGTCATATTTTGCAATATGGTCAAAAATATTGTCATGTAAAGTTGCAAGAAATACAAATATTGGAATACCAGCGGTTAGGAAGTTCAAAATTTGGTTTAGATCAGTTGGGTGAGTTATTTTTGGATGGGAAAAGTTTAAATATGCTCAAAATATTCGATGTCAGGGTTATGTTGTTTATTTTGTAGAAGAAATCAATCAAAACTCTCTATTTTATGTGTTTTTGACTGGTAAATTACTGCTCTCCAGGTTTGTACAGTTTTGTACAAAGATATAATGCTCTAAAAGCTATTGGAATTAGTGGAAACATGTGTTAACTCCATTTTGGTGGTGTTTTGATAGAATTTTATTATGATTGAGGGTTTTTATAAGAATTATTCTACAAACGGCCAGAGAACTCAATTTTAAGGGTTTGAGGCACTAAAAATGCACTAATGACCCATTCCACTGGTGGATCTAACTAAAAATTGGTGGAATGGGGGCTCTTAGTTAGGTTTGGGTGTTAGCCTAGGTTTCAGGAGTAGGGAGTTAGGTTTAATAATATTTTATTGATGCCCTAGCAGTCTATAGTCAAGTTTTAAGTCAAAATTGGTGGCAAAGGTTGGAATTTTGATGTAAAGGTGATGGGAGTGAGTGGATGATGATTTAGTGAGCATTGCAGACATATTTTGGAGTGTTTGAAGAGTTGGTTGGGTGAGATAGGCCTTGGAATGCCTATTTTCAATAAACCCCTTGAAAACCTAGCCTTAACAAACCTAAATGAGGGTTTGGCATCTTTGATGTCTTTGAAGGTGTTTCTCTCAGCAAAATTTGTTGATTTTGAGCATTCATAACCTATTGAGAGTATTGGGATAGGTTTTGGAGGTTTGGAAGAATAATTTTGTAAATTTGCTTTGGAAAATAGGGCTAATTGAGCCCCTGATCAATGTACCAGTCAATTTAAAGTGGTGATGTTCTAAAACAAAGGTATGTGTTTTTAAGATATGTTAAAGAATGTCTTAATGGGTGTCTGAAAAGGTAAAGGGTTTCTGGGTTTGTAAGGTATTTTGTAAGATATTCTTAGATTCCTTGGTTTAGATGATTACAAGAGAAATATGGAAGAATTGAGAAATAAGGGCAAGATAGGGTTTTGAGGGTTGGATAGTTGGTTGAAACCCCTTGAATTTTGATTGTTTGTGGTTTACCTCCCTGCTCTACATAAATTGGTATCATAGCATAGGTAGTAGATCTTTTGAAGAATAAAGTTGAAGGTTGAGAAAGGAAAGTGGTGATTTGAAAAGGAAAGATGCCTCCAAAGAGCAATCCAATAGCCAAAGAAGTCAGAGAGTTGAAAGAAGATATACTCTATAATGAGAGGCTCTATAAAGAGTCTCAAGAATCAGCCCTAGCCAAAATAGCAACCTTGAAGAAGAACCAAAGAAGAGATGTGGTCAGTAGTGACCAAAGTGACAAGGAGGATGAGGGTGAGAGTGAGAACCCTCCACTAGGAATCCATGATGATGAGGACTTGGACCCTAAAGAAGCAAGAATGGTCAGGATGCTAAAGTTTTTCAAGGGGGATAAATCTCCAAAGGTGAAAGTTGAAGTGCCTATGTACGGTGGAAAGATGGGCAGTGAGGAAGTTTTGGCTTGGATAGATGCTTTGGATAATTTTTTTGAATTTGAAGAAATAGAAGATAATAAGAAAGTGAAGTTTGCAAAAATAAAATTGAAGGGCCTTGACCTAACATGGTGGAACTATGTTCAAGAGGAGAGAGTAAAGAAGGGTAAGGAAAAGATAAGTTCATGGGACAGAATGGTAGCAAGGTGAAGGGACAATTCCTACCTATTGATTATGAAATTCAGACATATAGGAAGTTGTGGATTCTAAAACAAAATGAGTTGGATATCATGGCATACACTGAGGAGTTCCATAGGCTAAGCATTAGAGAAGGACATGTAGAGAATGAAAGAGAAAAGGTAGCAAGGTACCTAAATGGCCTAAGGTACAATATTCAAGATGAAATCAGCCTCACTACACCAAGGATAGTTGAAGAGTGTTTTCAATTGGTTGTCAAGGTAGAGGAAAGGATAAAAAGAAGTCAAGAAAGACAAGGAAGAGGTAGAGGCAACACCAATAGAGGAAGAGGTAAATAGAAGACCTATGAAGAACAAGAATATACAAGCAAACACAAAGACCAAGTTGTTGATCAAAGAGGTGGTTTTAGAGGCTTCAGAGGAAGATTTGGTGGAGATAGAAGTTAAAGCTCATTTTCAGGAAGATGTTACAATTGCAATCAGATTGGCCATGTAGCATGGAATTTCCCAGAGAGACAAGGTACTACTTCAAGTGGTGGTTATAAAAGAGTACAGTTGGTGCAAGAGGATGATTGTGAAAGTGTAAACTCTCCTAATCAGCTTGTTGCTCTAGAAGTTGGGGAACTCTTTATGGTGAGGAGAACTCTACACAAAGCATCCAAGGAGAAAGAATCAACAGAAACGAGAACACTATTCAGGACAACTTGCAAATTAAAAGGAAAGGTATGTAAAGTTGTTGTAGACTCTAGAAGTACTGATAATGTGGTATCTAATGAAATGGTTGACAAACTAAAATTGGAAAAAGTACCTCATGAAACACCCTAGAAAGTGTCTTGGTTGAATTATGATCAATCAATTTTGGTTCATGAACAATCTTTGGTTGAGTTTAGAATTGGTGGATATAAGGACAAGATTCTTTGTGATGTTTTGCCAATGGATTGTTGCCATTTGTTGCTTGGAAGACCATAGCAGTTTGATAGGCATGCACTTTATGATGGTAGACATAATACTTACACTATTGAGAAAGATGGAAATATATTCACATTGATTCATTTGGTAGAGGAAGATAAAGGATAGGGTAAGGCAGAAAATGTGATTATGTTTGGAAAGATAGGGTTTGTGAAAATAGAGGAAGAGAAGAATATGGAGGTTGTAGCCACTTCAAGGCTTCAAGATGCTGAGACACTGAGTTTGAAAAGTGATCCAATGATTGGAAAAGAAGATGAGAAGATGACAAAAGCAGGTCAAGAGAAGGTCAAGGATGAATTTATTGTAGAAAAGAAATATTTCTTAGAAAAGTATGATGAAATCATGGTATGGATAGTACTTTGTCCTTTGGTTGCTAGAGATATTAGTGGAAAATTAATTATTGTCAATACAATGGTGTGTAAGTCTAATAATACACAGGTTCTAAGGGCAGAGAATTTGGTGCAAGATATAAGAGGAAAAGATGAAGTGATTCAAGGATAGGTGGGTGGATTCAAGTGTGTAACAAGAGGAAAGGAGGAAGCAATCCAAAACAAGGATGATCAAAATGTGTTTGTAGGTATGAAGGAAATTTTACCATCAATTTTTGTTAAGGGAAAGCTAAGAAGGCACATAACAGGTTAGGTTGTGAAGATGGAGCATTATCAAGTTAGCAACAAGTTCAATAGTGCAAGCCACAATGCAAATCTGCAGTATTTGACTCTATGGAAAGGATGGCCAGATGAAAGAGCCTTTGGAGATCAAAGAGATGGTGTGGACAAGCTGCAAATTAACTTCTCAAGGGACTTGAGAACTTTTTCAGGCCAGGAGAATGGTGTAGGGGCACCATGTTGGTTCAATTTTGCAAGTTTGGTCAAGTAAGGTCTTAAGTTGGTTTTTATGAGTTTGAGTCTTTTTAATCATTCAAGTAAGGTCATAATAGACCATTTCTAATGTTTAAGTCATTTAGGGGTCAATTTGAGTTCATATTGTCATATTTTGCAATATGGTCAAAATGTTGTCATGTAAAGTTGCAAAAAATGCAAATATTGGAATACCAACGGTTAGGAAGTTCAAATTTGGTTTAAATCAGTTGGGTGAGTTAGTTTTGGATGGGAAAAGTTTAAATATCCTCAAAAAATTCAATGTAAGGGTTATGTTGTTCATTTTTTAGAAGAAATCAATCAAAACTCTCTCTTTTTTGTGTTTTTGACTAGTAAATTGCTATTATCTAGGTATGTACGATTTCGTATAGAGGTATAATGCT
Source organism: Sequoiadendron giganteum (assembly GCA_007115665.2). NCBI lineage: Eukaryota > Viridiplantae > Streptophyta > Pinopsida > Cupressales > Cupressaceae > Sequoiadendron > Sequoiadendron giganteum. The sequence continues at coordinate 657,981,286 of CM021102.1, forward strand.
CTAAAAGCTATTGGAATTAGTGGAAACATGTGTTAACTCCATTTTAGTGGTATTTTGATAGAATTTTATTGCATGATTGAGGGTTTTTATAAGAATTCTTTTGTAGACAACCAAAGAACTCGGTTTTAAGGGTTTGAGGCACTAAAAATGCAGTAATGGCCCATTCCATCGATGAATTTGACTAAAATTTGGTGGAATTGGGTATCTTAGTTAGGTTTAGGTGTTAGCCTATGTTTCAAGAGTAGGGAGTTGGGTTTTGTAATATTTTATTGATGCCCTAGCAGTCTACAGTCAAGTTTTGAGTCAAAAATTGGTGGCTAAGGTTGGAATTTTGATGTAAAGGTGATGGGAGTGAGTGGATGATGATTTAGTGAGCATGCACAGACATATTTTGGAGGTTTTGAAGATTTGGTAGAGTGAAATAGGCCTTGGAGCACCTATTTTCAATAAACCCCTTGAAAACCTAGCCTTAACAAACCTAAATGAGGGTTTGGCATCTTGATGTCTTTGAAGGCGTTTCTATCAAAAAAAATTTGTTGATTCTGAGCATTTATTAAATTTTGAAAGTATTGGGATAGGTTTTGGAGGTTTGGAAGAAGAATTTTGTAGAGTTGCTTTGGACAATAGGACTAATTGAGCACCTGATGAACGTACCAATCAATTTTAAGTGGTGATGTTCCAAAACAAAGGTATGTGATTTTAAGATTTGCTAAAGAATGTCTTAATGGGTGTCTGAAAAGGTAAAGGGTTTTTGGGTTTGTAAGGTATTATGCAAGATATGCTTAGATTCCTCTGTTTGGATAGCTACAAGAGAAATATGGAAGAATTGAGAAATAAGGGCAAGATAGGGTTTTGAGGGTTGGAGAGTTGGTTGAAACCCCTTGAATTGTGATTTTTTGTGGTTTGACTCCCTGCTCTACGTCATTTTGGTTGCTATGACAGACTCGAATTAGAAGCATGAATTCTATGAATTCGCCCAGAAGAACGTTTGGTAATGGGGTAATGGGTGTTGGTTTTGTATTCTTGGTAATTATGGATTATGTATGGTTTGGGCCTTTGTATGGCCAAGTGTTTTTAGTTTAGTTTAATGTTAATATATTGTAAGTGTTTGGGGGGTTAGTGGAATTCAACCAATTTGGCTTGTATGGTAGTCATTTTGGTGTTAGGATTTTTGCAGGTCATGTCTAGTATAGCAATACAGGGATATGTTATATGCTACCCACAGTCAGGGGCTCAAGTTTTGTAAACTCTTTTTGAAATATAATATAAATCTTATCTTACCCATCAAAATATATATATATATATATAATATTATATTATATTATATAATAATATTATATTATATTATATAATAATATTATATTATATTATATTATATTATATTATATTATATTATATTATAATATATTATATTATATTATATTATTATATAATTATATTATATTATATTATTATATAATTATATTATATTATATTATTATATTATTATATTATATTATATTATTATATAATATTATATTATATTATTATATAATATATATATTATACTATAATATTATATATATTATACTATAATATTATACATATTATAATTTATTATATAATATATTATATAATATAATTTTATGTTATATATTATATAATATATATTATATTATATTATATTATATTATATTATATATATATTATATTATATTATATTATATAATATAATATTATTATATAATATTATATTATATTATATTATTATATAATATTATATTATATTATATTATTATATAATATTATATTATATTATATTATTATATAATATTATATTATATTATTATATAATATTATATTATATTATTATATAATATATATATTATACTATAATATTATATATATTATACTATAATATTATACATATTATAATTTATTATATAATATATTATATAATATAATTTTATGTTATAATATAAAATAATATATGATTACCTTACATATCGAAAAAACTAACAATTATTAAAAAAATACATAAAGGAAATAGATATTTGTTTCGTAATGGATATCCATTTCGAAACGGATATCCATTTTGTAACAGATATTTGTTTCTTGTTCCATAAAATCAAAAATGAAAACCCAAGAGCTCATTTTTCTATAGTTTGCTAATTATCTATGCATGGTTTTTGCATGGAGCAACTCAAATATCTGTTTGGGAGTCAATTTTTGGCTCAAATCAATTGAACATTTCAAAGGTTTTTATAAATTTTAATGTTTTTCTTCAATTTATATTAGTTTTGCATTGTTTTTTATGAATTTTAGTCAAAAATAGGTTTTTGATTGCATTAAAATGATTGTTAATTTTTTAAAAAATTATCAATTAATAAGATTAAGAATGGTTAATCCCAACCCCGCTCAACATGAAAACCCTAACCTCGCTCAACATGAAAACCCTCCAAATCCTCCTTCGTTGTGACCGATGTTTCCAAACCAAAGTGTGCCAACAATACATGAATATATTCATAGAAATTCAGATCAACTGAGAAACGTATGTTGAATCTATGAGACACTCCCTAGGAGCTATCAGATATGAAAAACACTTTAGAAACAATCATTTCAAATGTTGAAACTTTGGCAAATCATCACAATAGGTTTCCACAGTGGCGAGAGTCTAAAAGGAAATTTTATGCCAATGGGTTATCATATGATGAGGTGAGGGCACTTGATATTGACAAATCCTAATTAGCCAAGTTATTCATCAATTGAAAAATAGGGAAGCCTGTAAATGTACGGAAGCCAAAATTTTCAATCAAATGGTGCACACATAGAGGCATATTAGCTAATTTTCGGAGATGTTGGTGGATGGTTTTTGATAAATCACCCAACAACAATCTTGACACCCCTCGGTATTTTCTCCAAAAATTATATGTCAAGTTTGTCCTAGGGAGGCATGTCAATTACTTTGACATGCGATATTTTTAGGGTGTTGGTAAAGAGATGCTACAGGATAGACCTTGAGTACACCAAGTCACCCCAGTTCTTCCTGCTCCACCTATTGTTGCCCCGGCTCTAGTACCTTACCACGATATTGCTTTAGATGTAGGGAGTCAAATAATTTTTTCAGGTTACATGCATCGAGTGATCATTTGATCACGCAGAGCCATCATGTTGTGTAGCCGTATGACGGTGCATCCCATCATGATGGTGATGCACCTGATACATCCCAGCCTTATGGTGATGCACTTGTTGCATCAGCTCTAACTGGTACACCATCCTCTTCAGCACATATTTGTGTGCCCCATTAGTGCATGAAGTGCCACAATATATTTTTGGGTCCTCTTCTACAATCCACTGAGGCTCCCATAGACACATCTGACTATGACTTGTCCATGATATGTCAGATGTAGGAGTTGATAGAGCATGGAGTGAATTATTTCCAAGAGAGACATCAAGTTCCAGAGATGATGTGGGAGTATCGATAAGACTTAAAGCAATTTCAAAGTGTGTTTTATCTAAATTCTCTCATATTTTATAAGAGATGTTTGTACTAATATATGTTTATGTGTTGAAATCTTTAACAATTGTTGATAGAGGACCAAATTTCCCAAGTGCAGGAGGCTACGCAATTGGCCATTTCATTTGGCATAGGGACTCAGTATATGGCATCATTTAAATTGTTATTTAGAAGTTAATTTTTGAAATCTATTATGTTTAAATACATGTACTACATAGGGTGATCCCACAATAATGGTTTACAATTTTTGGCCAAACTGGACACTGAAATTATTATTTTTAACTAAATCTTCACATTTGGGCACCTATAATGGCTAAACCATGAAGAATTTGAAGATGATGCAAACTAGAGTCTTGTCACATTTTATATATATATTCTAAAAATATTTTTTTCAAAATTTTTGGAATCAGATTGCACGTCTTTTTCCATCTCCCACGAAAACTATTTTTTTCAGAAAATAACATTTTTAAAAAGTGATGCACACCATATAACGCATAAATTTTTTTCCATGATATCCCTTAAGAGTCCAAAGTGTTAAAAGGCAGAAATTTTTAACGAGATATTACTCAGAAACCATATCACCTAAAAATAATCCATCTAAGGCTATGGTATCACATAGGGCCCCTCTACAATAACCTCTCTCAGTTTTTGATATCTCTAAGGAATTTTCCCATGGTGTCGATTTTTCAATTGATGGAAAAGGGGTCAAATGGATGCAGTGTAAAGGTGTAAAGGGGTTTAGGGTTCATTCTGGTCCTTGTGAATAAGTGAATAAGTGAATAATTTACTCAAATGCACTTAATTCATGAAGTACACACATGAACACAAATTATATGCATGATAACATGTAGGTCGTAAAGTATACATTGGAATACTCAGAAGTCACAAAGTATACATGTAAGTTGTAAAGTATACACTTGAATATGTGTAAGTCACAAGTCACAAGTCATGATCAACACCCATGCCTACAACATTCAAGATACAATTTATACAATACGCATGATATCATCATTCAAGAATTGCGACCAAATATAGGATTTATAAAATTCCACATAGGCATACAACAAATGATCCTAATACATAGTCATTTCCCAATAGGGATAGGAAATAGATCATGTGTTTCCTTCACAGTTAGTTGGATGGAGTTTCTAATGATTCTTTTTTATTTTCAATGTGCCCACTATTCCTCCTCTCTTCACTCATTTGGAGATGCAACCGATAGAATAAGAATTATATACATTAATATACATTAATATATATAAATTGAGAATTGTGGAATGGAATATAACAAAATAATCACAAACAAATAATCATCACTCTTCCAAAAAATTAGCACATTGACATTTTGGAGTGACAACCACCTATAGAAACCATCAAGGTAGCAATTAAACTACATACAAGCATCATAAAAAAATTCAATAATAGACCATAGAAGAGCAAATATAATGTCAAATTTAATAATATGCCACATACCTCTGCCAAAGGTTCAGAATTGGCTATTGTTGCAAAAAATCCATGGTCCATAATGCCACAAACATTGCAATATACTTAGAATGACAAATCTATATGATCGCAATAGAAAATATGCTTAGAATAACAAATCTATATTATTCTAAACAACCTAAATGATAACTAAATGGTAATGCAAACTAGAAAAGATGCTTAGAATAACAAATCTATATTATTTTAAACAACCTAAATAATGAACCTCAATAGATAAACAATATCAAAATAAGATGAACAATATCATGCATGTCCCATACAACAAATGATCCACTACACAAGTGTGTCTGAAGGTTCATCTCTTACCATTAGAGTATCGAATAATGCTTCATGATCAACACTACTAATTTTCCATAGTTCCTTTGTGTTTGGTCTAGCCTTATATCTCAATAACTTAGCATTTATTGTTATAACAAGGTGTGAATACATGAGAATGGTTTTGTATTTCCCATAGTTTCAAATGCAGGTATGCCATTATTTCTAATCTTATATGTTTTCAACCAAGTTCCAGAAACAACAACTAAACCTGTATGATCATAAGTTTTTTGTTAACAACTAAATATACCTAGACTAACAAATCTATATTATTCTAAACAACCTAAATAATGATGAAATTTTGATGCAAACTATAAAAGATGCTTAGAATAAAAATCTAGATATTATTCTAAACAACCTAAATGATGATAAAATGGTAATGCAAACTATAAAATATTCTTATAATAACAAATCTATATTATTCTAAATAACCTAAATGATGATGAAATGGTAATGAAACCAAGTTCTAGAAACAACAAGTGAACTTGTAGGATACATGAACCCATCATCATCTCTCATCAGTTGTGTTAGCTTTTTCTTTCCCTGTACACATCATGCCAACCAATATTCTAATCCCTCTTCATTCCCCTGCGGTGCTACAATTGCATAGGCATGTCCTAGCTATACAAGATCTGAAAGATGGTAGTAGTCAAGTGAACTTTCCATTTCATCTTCTAAAGAGGATTGTGCTACATAAAAGGGTTAGGTACTATGGAATCCATGTATCTACCTACTCACTTGATTCACATTGATCCCAATCACACTAAATACAATTCTAACAAAAACAAGCCAACTCTCATGGCCATATGGTCCATGTACCCGAATCTAAGCTTTGAAATGAATGGATTTTTGAAGAATCACTAATTGTTTTAAATTCTAATTTGTCTCCCACTGTGCCCTCCTCAACCAACCAAAAGAACCTACACACTTGTGAATCAGGTGTCCATCCTTGTGATAATGCATAAGTACACAAATCAACAATCGAATGTGCATCATTGAATGTTACACCACCTCTAATCTTCATTTGTTCCTTAACCAGAGCTCTCTTCATATATGCACATGTTCCATCATGCTCACCTTTTCCATGCCCAACTTCAAAAAAACTCTAAATATGTGGTACACCCCTCTCTATATGCATCATGCTCAACCAATAAAACATGTGAACATTCTTGAATTGCCCCATGTAATTATCTAACCAAATGAGATGTTGACTCATTGCAATACCTTTTTCCTACAAGAACTCAAAAAAAATTCAAAATAATGTTGCACAAACTCAGATGAATGAGATATATCATCACTCATGTAAAAATGGTACTCCTTGATTATCTTCGTGTCCTATTTTGTACTATCAAGGGCATGTTTATATGTTATGTGGAAAAAATAGCTATCTAAATAGAATTATAATATTATGATTGTACTTCATTTTGTGGTTGCAATGTGTAATTTTTAGCATAATCAACTACGGATACAATAGTTTCAATCCGGAAAGAGTCCTTACACATCCTAAATTATCGATCTAACCAATGTGACTTGTGTTTATGCCTTACATACTTATAGAAAATATTTTACTTAAAATTAGAAATAAAATCAGAAATACTTACCTCTCTTGTAACCAAATCACATCTAGAACCTTCACCTCCACTCTTCAATGTGTATTTGATTGTCTCAAACCTTTCTTTATCAACAATCTTGTTACCAAAATCATGTTACAAACTTCGATAAACCACCAAATTGAAAACACATTTTATTTAAACAATCATTTTTATAAAATAAGCAACCATCACCTCTAACACATAAAAATGAATCTAACAAGTCCTTGGATGACTTCGGAAGATGCATTGTGTGATAGTCCTACAACATTTTGTTAGTATGCATAGTATAATGAATATGGCTTAATAATTCATTATACATTGAAAACTCAACATGGTATTTACAACATGTATTATGAACATTGATAGGTACACAATAAAATGGCTTGCAAAACTCAAAATACCTTTGTAAGATTTGAAAATTTGGATGTTCTTGAAAAAATTGTTTGTACAGAATTGTTTGGCTACTTTCCAAGAAATTTTTAGGATTTGGTGTGTGATCTCGATTAACAATTTGTAACTTTAAAACATCCTTTATATTCGGTGATACTCTAGATTGAGAGTTCCAAAATTGTTCAATTTGCATCTTTAAATTATTGGTTAGCTTCTTATCAACATGTGGAAGCCTCCCACTAAAATCCCACGTATCATTTTGAAGAGGACTATCAAGTCTTCCTCTTCTTGAGAGTGCTCTATTCAATGTTTTACAATTAAGATTTAAATCAATACATTTTTTTCTCATTAAACGAGCCTTTCTAAAATGATGGCTTACTAGTGAGGTTGTGATCACTCTATGAGCAACCCTTTTATCTTTTTCCTTACTAGTATTTCCAATAGAAGTTGGAGCATTAAAAATATTTTTGACAATAATACTATTTTTTTCTGACTTTTAGGCGACACGAATCTTCAATTTTCTTAATAATGGTCTCATTTTGTATGACTTTAGAAATTGCACAAAAATTTGACATTGTTCGGTTAATGTCTTATCGGAAAAGTATCCATTGAACATATTGGTAGCCCACAACCGAACCATTCATGGTGACCTTTTTCCTTGAATATTATTTATTATGTTCTCATCTATTTCAAGCAATCATTTAGGGGTTCTCATGTAATTAGGTTTTAAATAAGGTTAAACATTTTCAATGTTATCAACATTTTCAATAAAATTCCAACATTTTCATTTTCAACTTCAATGTTATTAACATTTTCATTTTCAATAACAATTTCATTTTCAACAACATTTTCATTTTCAATGTTGTTGACATTTTTATTCTCAATTTCCACATTTTCAATTTCAATATGATGTTCAATATTTTCAAATTCTATTTTATCTTCACTTGAATTAACATTTAACAATGTAGAAGAAGCTTCAACTTGATTATTTGTCATACCTTGTCTTCTTTTCCTATGACTTTCTCTATCTTTTTCTCTATATGCTTCAATTTAATCCGTTGTTAGTTTCCTCTTTTATTTTTTGTTACGGTGACTATTGCTCCTCATTGCACAAACAAAAAATAACACACAAATGATTGTAAAAGTTAATGATGTGTAAAAGAATTTTCCAAAAGCTGAATTTTATCTGATAAAATAGAAAGCACAAAATTTCGGAGACAAAAGGAATGTGGGGACCGTTGGAATGCTCAAAATAGTCCCATTTTTGTTTTTTATATAACTCAGTAAACAGATATCCATTTCAAAACATATATCCGTTATGTTTTGCATAATATGTAACATGTCACTTGTTGCTCGTGCTACTATTTTTAACCTATAGCAAACCAAACAGATATTTGTTATTAATAGACATCTATTTACTTTAATTTTAAGAATTATTATAAGCATAATAATTACTATATTATATTATGATATATTTTATGTTATATATTAAATATATGATATATTATGATATATAAATATATATTTATTATATATTAATATACTAAATTAATATATTATATATTAATATTATTAATAAGGTATATATTAAATTAATATATTATATAGTATATAGATTATATTATATATAAATATCTCTCTCCCCCTCTCTCTCTCTCATGTCTCTCACACTCCCTCTCTCTCTCTAGTCTCTCTTCACTCTCCCTCCCTCTCTTAGGTCTCTCTCTATCTCCCACTCTTAGGTCCCTCCCACTCCCTCTCTCTCTAGGTCTCAAGTATTTCTCTGTTTCTCTCTCCTTTTCCCTCTCCCTCTCTTCCTCTCAGTTCTTTCTCTCCCTCCCTCTCACTCACTCTCTCTCTCTCACACTCACTCACTCACTCTCAGATCTCTCTCTCTAGTCTTTCTCTCTCTCTCTCTCCCTCTCAAGTCTTTCTCTCTCTCCCTCCCTGTCACTCTTTTTCTCTCTCTCTCTCTCTCTCTCTCTCTCTCTCTCTCTCTCTCTCTCTCTCTCTCTCTCTCTCTCTCTCTCTCTCGTCCCTCCCACTCCCTCTCTCTCGTCCCTCCATCTCTCTACAAGTCTCAGGTCTTTCTCTTTGTCTCTCTCTCCCTCTCCCTCTCTCTCTATCTCCCAGTCTTAGGTCTCTCTCTCCCCCTTTTAACTTATATATATATTAATATACTAAATTAATATATTATATATATTTATATAATATATTTATTATATATATTAATATTATTATTAAGGTATATATTATATAGTATATATAAATTATATTATATATTAATATGTATGCATAGGGGAAGCTTCAAGTCTTATGCAATAAATAACGGATATCCATATATAACAGATATCTGTTACAAATGAATATCCATTATGTTTATATTTTTACCAACTGAATAATACGTATGCGTAGGGGAAGCTTCAAAACCTATACAATAAATAATAGATATATGTTAGCGTTCAATCTTTATAAATCAAATAACACATAAAACCGATATTATGTATTATTAATATATAATAAATGTATTATATATTAATATATCATAATATATTATATTATATAGTATGATATATATTATATTATACTATGATATATTTTATATTATATAGTATGATATATATTATATATAATATTATTTATTATATATATTATTTATTATATAATTTATATACTATATATTATATATTATATATTATATAATATATATTTTATACTATATAGTATATAAATAATATATTATATATTATATATACTATATATTATACATCTTATACTCTCTCCTTCTCTAGCTCTAACACTACTACTGATATCCAACTTATATTTTGTATTGAATTCTTAACACAGTAATTAAACATTTTGTTATCAAAATCCTAACCTCCCAAAGGCATATCCCCTCTAGTGGCCTTGACAGCAATATTACCCTTTTGAACAAAAAGAACTGACACATCGAATGTACCTCCACCCAAATCAGAGACGAGAACACTTCTTTCTCCAGTGAATACATCATGGAAGCAATAATTTATAGTTGCGGTCATTGGCTCAATAATCATTCACATGACATTGAGACTTACAATCTTACCAGCATCCTTTGTGGCCCTCTTCTATGCATCATTAAAATAAGCAGGCACAGTACAATAACTCCATTCTTCACCTCGCATTAAAATAAGTAGCATGGATGACATGTCTTCATGTGCAAATAACTCTCTCTCCCTTAGGTCTCTCCCTCCCACCCTAACTAGATAAATCTCTATCCCCCTCTCTCCCTCTCTCCCTCCCTCTCACCCTCTCTCTTAGGTCTCTCTCCCACTCTCTCCCTCTCAAATCTCTCTCTCCCTCTCTCCCTCTCAAGTCTCTCCCACTCTCTCTCCCTCTCAGTTCTCTCTCTCCCTCTCTCCCTCTCTCTCTCTCTCTCTTCTCAAGTCTCTCTCTCCCTCTCTCTCAAATCTCTCACTCCCACTCTATCTCCCTCTCAATTATCTCTCTCTACCCTTCTCCCTCTCAACTCTCTCTCTCGCCCTCTCCCTCTCTCCCTCTTAGGTATTTCTCTCTTTCTCTCTCTCCCTCTCACTCTCAGGTCCCTCCCACTCCTCTCTCTCAGGTCTCTCACTCCCTCTATCTTTCTATCTTAGGACTCCCTCCCTCCCTCCCTCCCTCCCTCCCTCTCAAGTGTCTCTCTCTCTCTCTTTGGTCTCTCCCTCTCAGGTCTCTCTCTCTTAGGTCTCTCTCTCTCAAGTCTCTCTCTCTCCCAGGTCTCTCTCTCTCTCAAGTCTCTCTCTCTATCTCTCTCTCCCTCCCTCCCTCTCAAGTCTCTCTCTCTCCCTCTCTCTCTCTCCCTCCCTCTCAAGTCTCTCTCTCTCTCTCTCTCTCAAGTCTCACTCTTTTCCTCCCTCTCAGGTCTCTCTCTCAAGTCTCTCCCACTCTCTCTCCCTCCCTCTCTCTCTCCTCTCTCCCTCCTCTCTCTCCCTCTCTCCCTCTCAAGTCTCTCTCCCTCTCAATTCTCTCTCTCCCCCTCCCTCTCTGGTCTCTCTCCCTCTCTCTCTCAAGTCCCTCCCACTCCCTCTCTCTCTTAGGTCCCTCCCTCCCTCTATCTTTCTCTCTCAAGTCTCTCTCTCTCTCTCTTATGAATTGGTCACACACCAATAAATATATAATATATACTATGTAGTATATAATATATACTATGTATTAAATATTATATAATATATAATATAATATTTAATATATATACTATATATAGTATATAATATATAATATACTATATAAAATATATGCAGTATATAGTATATAATATAATAATATAATAATATATAATATATAATATAATAATGTATAATATATATTATATTATATAATACATATAATATATTAGTATGTATTAAAATATTAAATACTATAGTAATGGATATCCATTTTTTCTAACAAAATCAGTAGGCTTGGGATTTGGTTTGAGATTGCCTAACCTGGAAAGTCAACTCAAAAAATGCGTTTACAAAATTTGTTTACTTTTCTGAAGTTTTTCCTTGTAGCTGACAAATTTTTTTATCTGAATTTCATGAAACAAATAAGGTTTATAGAAAAAATTGCCAGCTTTCCACCAATATAAGATATGCCTTATTTTGAATTTAATAAATAATTATTATTGATTTTCTACATACATTATGACTAAATTCTTGATTGATAGGTTGATTGAAAAACTTCTATAACTTTCAAACTATTTCACATCTTTTGAACCTAAAAGATGCATCACATTCTATGCTTTGCATACTATAGGATTAAAAAAAAATGAATTTCATAAAATTTTGACCAAGTTATGGTGGTCAAACAAACACATTTTAATAATTCTAAAATGTTCTAATAAAAAAAATCAAAACTAATTATTTAAATGCAAAAAATTACAAAAAAATATTTGACACATTCGAGCATGTATCCTCTACATATATTGAAAGTTTTAGAAAAAATATATTATTTTTTCCTTGTACTTAGGGTGGTCAGACATACACCTACTTCTTATCTTTTTCTTGAAAATTTAGTACCACTGCATTGAAATTTTAAATTTTCACAAAATAGATTTACTTTTTCCCAAAAAAGGACTAGTAGCCTAGAAACTACATTCAATTTGCTACAAGTTTTGTTCTTACATATTTTTCAAATTATGGTAATAACCTATTAAAAAAATTATGTCAAGTTGCCTAACTCTAATTTTTTGAATTTTCATTGCCACTTAGGGGCCTATTTTGGACACACACGATCTTGCACTAACCCATTGCACAAAGAGATTTATCATGACATCCTCATCTTCAATCTTGTATAACATCAGTGAAATATATGAAATGTATTAAGTGGTCCTCACTAGTGATAGCATTGTTACCTTGGAATTTTGGTACCTTACCTCTAATCTTAGTTGGAATTAGATTAGGATAATTATAAATACCGTAGAACTATAATTATCTATACCTTTATAATCCCAATGGTGGTCTCATCACAAAAAATCTTTGAGCTTACCTTTTAGGGTTGACCCAAACATTTTTTACTACATTTTATTGCAGGGGATTAGGATGATTTTGTTGAACAAAAGGCTCTTGTTGAATTGGAACAGTCAGTGCCACATTTTGAGGCTGATCAATAATTTATTATTAATTCATTAGTAGGGCTTGTTGTAATGTAATTTGTGCCTCTATTTCATGCTTCCCTTATCTAATATGATCAATAAGATCAATGTGTTGATGTGATTCCCTTTCTTTGTGATCATTTTCTAATTGGATGTTTGGATCAACATCTTGATCAAAAGATTGCGGAGTATCATGTTTGCCTTCCCTTTGATTTCTTAGTGGTTGAAGCATAGGTTTTCTGTAAGGTGCGACTTCAAGTAAACCCACATTTCTATTTTCCGCTCTAGAATTTGTTTCATTTCCATATCTATTATAGTCACATTTGAAAGTTATTCTAGTAGTTCTAACCCTATTATCAAGTGAATCATCTAATGTGTATTGATCAAAATATTTAGAAGCATTTATTCTACCTGAAGTACTCATTTTTTTAGTGTTTCTTGAACTATGTAAAGGATACTTACTTAGATTTTTATCTTTCTAGTTGAAGATGGGAAAATAGAATAAGAAGGTAAATAAATGAAAATACATAAAATAAAACACAAATAAGATTTAAACCTTCATTTCTCCCTCCTCTTCATAGATTGAGCTCACAATAAGCACCCATTTCTTGTAGATTTTCTCAAGTGTGGATAGTAAATGTAGTTGCTCAATATTTAAGTAGCATGATGGTATGATAAAGATTGATTTGATAAAATGTTGGACAACATAAGGATATGGAGAATGTGGATGTCAAAAATGAGAGCCAAGGCCTCATTATATAGAAATTTGGTGAGAGGAATCAAGGGATAGGTGATTTGTTAATGGAGGGTTGAGATTGAAAGAAGGATAGTATTTGGATCAAGGAATGAAGAATGATTAGCCTTGTGACAAGTGTCACAACATGGAAAGGGGTCAAATATGGAGTGTGCTCACATATGTGTGAGCACACATTGGGAAGAAAGGCATTAAATTTGTGTAAGAGATAGGGTGGCTCATAGGGTAGCTTGTGTGAGAGGTTAGTGGGGGTAGGTGAGACGTAGGAATTTAAAATTAGAAAATAATGATAATGATGATTAGGGATGAGGGTTAGATCAATTAATCAAGCATTAATTAATTTAATGAGGATGGGTTGAGTTAATAAACCAAGGGTTTATTAACTTGGGTGAATTGAAAAATTGGAGAATGGGATAATAATGATTAGGATGGGGATAAAGTTAACTAATCAAGGATTAGTTAACTTAAGCAAGGTTAGAGGATTTAGAGGAATAAGGGTAAAGGGATCTTAAATTAAATAAATCTAGATTTATTTAATTAAAGTTGGTGGATAAAGGATGATGGGGAAATTAAATAATGAATATTTATTTAATTGATTATTAGGATAAGGGACATAGGTTAAATTAAATAAATAACAAGTATTTATTTAATTAAATATTATTTTGGGTGTCTACATTTTTTCCCTCTTTGAGATGATGTTGTGAATAGGAAAAGTAACATCATTTCAAAGATGAATAAAAAATAGTGGGTAGGAAAGAGATAAGGACTAGTAACATGATGCCCCAATCACTAATGAGGATGAGGAAGGATGATGAGGAGGTAGTGGTATGCCCCCTTGAGAGTACATTCAAGTTCAAAGAACATGAGTATGCTCTCAAAATGGGCGAGAGGACTAGGTAGGTGAAAGGATGAAAATATGAGGATGGATGGAAAAATATAAGGATGATGAAGATATGGATGAAGAGGGGGATGGATAATCATCATGCTGTAATGATAAGAGCAACCTAGATTTAATATTGTACTTGACATTAACCAAGTTATAATGAACCAAGATGACAATGTGCCAAGTACATGATCAAAAGGTCGAGTGCAAACATATTCCTTATAACACCATGATATGGAAGACCATGATGCCCCTATGGCAATAGAGTACAAAATACCATGATAAATGAAAACAAAGATAACACATACAAGCAACAAGAAAGCATGCAAAAAAAACCAAAAAGAAAGGAAGGACTAAGCTCCAAGTCAAGCTAAAAAACTGATTGAATGATTGGTTATGATGATGATAAGGGTAGCAAAGCTAATGATAAGAACAATGCATTCCTCAATAATTGTGTTTTTAATGATAAGAAAAACACATGGATTGGGAAGGATACATCTCTATGATGATAGTTGGATTAAAGCTTGATTTGAGCTTGATTTGGATTAAGATGATGGATTTCTTAAGGATGATGATCTATATTGCAAGGTTGGATTGCATGGATTAGGATTGATTTCATTGGATAGGATTGGATTGGAATGGTTGGATTGGAAGGATGGATGTATTGGATAAGATAAGATAAGATTAGATGGAGGATAGCGTAGGTTACAATGACAAGGGAAAACCAAGTCTTAGGAAAAGGATGGAAGGATAAATGAATTATGTAGATAGGAGATGAATGAATATATTGAATGGAAGCTAGGTGATGAGATATAAGAAAATTATGGTGAAATAAAGAAAATATGTTTAATGGGATCTAATTCTCTTATTTCATTGAAAATGTGTGTTATAAAGTGAAAATGAAGAATAGTAATCAAATCTAACCCAAACAATAGTCACAAGGAAGATTTGGAAAGGGTCAAATTTTATGTACCTTTCACCAAAGATTATTTTTCAAACCTCACTAAGGACTCATTCGCCCTACAGTGAATGGGTCCTAAATATGGCTCCTATAAAATGCTTTCTAGGTTCTCTTCTACTAGGTCTGTACTCCCAGATTCTAGTTGTTCATTGTCAAAATTTTGAAAATAAATCATGTAGCTCAATTTCCATGATTTGACAAATTTTCTTGCAACTTTGACAACTTCGCAAATTTCTTCAATTTTTCTCTCCAATTGATCTTCAACCTAAAATTTGCAATCATGCGACAAAGAGAAGAAAAATGGTGTTTGTTAGGGAATGGTGGTTTTCCTTGGTCAAAACTCATTTTGATAATTAAACCTTGAAATGAAATAAGCAAGCATGAAGGAATGATGAATAGTCAAATGCAATGTCACAACTCACCAAACCTTATTTGAAACCTTGGAGTACAAGTTTGAAAAATAGCATGAAGTGGCCTCAATGAATGTACATCTTGATTATGAAACTTGATGTGAAACAATGCCTTTGATATGATTGATTTGATCTTGAACACTACATCATCACATTAGCTCAAACAACATGCATGATGCAAGAAATATTTGAAATGATGAATGAATCTTGATTGTTATAATCTTCTATAAATCCACCCTTGGATGCCTTAGAAATGCTCTTGAATTCTCTTGATCACACTAGCTCATAGATTTTCTATCATTCTTGAAGACTTGAAATTGTTAGGATGAAACATAGTGAAATAACCTTGTATTTATATGAATCTTAAGATTAATTATTGCACTTCAAATATCACAAAAGGAAATTGAATTATGGATTTGGAATCATTAAAATACCACTAAAAACATCAAAGAGGGTCCTAGGTCTAAGTGAGGACCCATTCGCCATAGGGCGAATGGGTCCTAGGCCACTTACCTAGGACACACATCGGACAGTGTTTAACCTTATTTAAAAATGGGGCCCTCGAACTAAGTGAGGACCCATTCACCCTATGGCGAATGTGTCCTAGGTCACTTACCAAGAGCACACATCTTCTAAAGTTGAGTTTTGTGTAATGGAATTTATGAATGTTAGGTTTTATCCCTTAAAATTTGCATTTAATTAGGCTTAGATTTGAATTAAAGGGGCCAATTAAGGAAAATTAACCTCGATCAATTAATAAAGTCCTAGATTAATGTGAAAGTGTAAAGGTACACCTTACAACACCAAAAATAAGGCATAATTAAGTCCATTTTATTTAAAAGGGGCCTAAACTTAATGTGAATATGAAAAACATATTACAACACTAAATTAAGGCATAATTAAGGTCATTTTATTATTAATTATTCCCAAATTAAGTGTGAAAAAGGGATACTTTTTCCTACACTATAGGTGGATAGGAGGACAGATGTCCAAGACATGAGTTTAAAATGACTAATATGCCCCACACTGTAGGTAATGCAAATGTGATATGGAAGTATAGTAGCATGAGATGGAGGGGTAGTGCATAAAGGACATGGATGGAGGTAAGAGTGAGGATGAAATTGTCCAAAGCATGCATGTATATTTTTCCCCTATCTTTATGGAGTTCAAGGGTGAAATGAGAGGGTGAATTAGTGTAGTCAATGGAATATTAATCCCCACCTTTGAGGCATAAACACAAGGATAGGGTACCTATTTCACACTTGCTACACTCAAAGACACCTTAGAGATCTCAATCAAATAAAGAATGGAGGGAGAGATTTGACAATAAGGTATCCTAGGATATGATTTCATATTAGAAGAGGGGTTCTCCACCAAGTAAGAACTTGGAAAGACATGCAATGTAAGATGCAACACTAAACCCTAGTTTGATAAAATGACCTACAAAATGACCTACAAAAGTGTTTAAAATAAAACAAAAAGTTGAAAAATAGAATGTGTGCACCTAGAAACTTGTAGAGGCTTGAATGGAGACTCTAAATTCTGAAAATCTTGAAATTTTTGCCTACTGGGACTCATTCGCCATTTTGGGCAAATCAGTCCAATTTTTGGATTTCTGCACAGGAGCAGGTTTCAGGCAAAAGGGTATTTGAATCTGCAAAAATCTCTGAAAAACACCTATAGTGGGACTCATTTGCCACTTGTGGTGAATGAGTCTAGTTTGGATTTTCTAGAACTTCAAGATCTCGATCTGTTCTTCAATGTTTTCTCTTTCTGTTTTTCCAGGTTCTCAAATCCAAAACTCATATTTTGGGGCTATAGATGACCTTTTAGTGAAGATATAACCTTGAAAATGGGGAGACAACTCCAACAAGCTTGTAACATAGTTTTCAATTATCTTCAAGTCTTCAAAGCACCTAGATTTGCAATCACATAAAGAGAGAGAGAGAGAGAGAGAGAGAGAGAGAGAGAGAGAGTTGATTGTTAGGCAAATCCCTTTTAGGTAATTAAACAAAATGATGAAACAATGAAACAAGGACATGAAACATGAAACATGAACAATGATACCTTGAATTATGTCTTGTAAGTGATGTCTTGTAAATTTGTAACTCAACATCAAATGGCCAGAAAGGATGTAGATCTTGATCTTTGACAATAGAAGTAGAATAATGTTTGATCTTGTATCTTCAATGCTACATCACAACACTAGCTCAATAACATGCTTGATGCTTGATATTCTTGGCATAATGATAGATCTTGAATTGTTGCAACAATTGATGAAGAATTCTACCCTTGAATACCTTAGAAATGATCTTGAATGCTCTCTTGATGACCTTGTAAAGACTTGGAATGTTTAACCCTTGATTTCTTGACTTGATATCATGTAGGCTTATGTTTCTTAGGTGAAATAATGATTTGAAAGCTTGTTATATAGGAAATACACTCAAATGATCTGTAATTTGATCCCAAAGGCTGACATAAAAGAAATTTGAACTTAAAACCTAGTTTTTCTTGCTTAAACCTTAAAAATAGCTCAAATGGGACTCATTCGCCAAGTTGGGCGAATGAGCTCCACTTGGATGGGACTCATTCGCCCAAAATGGAAAATGGGTCCCATAGGGGCTATTTTCCAACTAAAGTGTCAGGGAGTGTGTAAATTAAGCTTGTATGTTGATTTTGTCGGGTTATTTATTAAAATATGTGTTTGGTTGCACAATATGGGGTCATAGGGGCCTATTAATGATGATATTAAGGTTATAAATTCAAGAGGGCCCAAAATTTAATGTGAAAGTATAAATAAATACATTTTGCAACATTAAATTAAGGAAAAATTGGGTCTATTTAGCTTAGAAGGGCCCTAAATCTCATGTGAATGTGTAAAACATGTTACAACACTAGATTAGGTCCACTTAATTTACAAGTATCCTAATTTTAATGTGAAGGTGTAAATAAATACACTTTACAACATTAAATTAGGGCAGATTTAGGTTTATTTAGCTATAAAAGGGCCAAAAACCTAATGTGGATGTGTAAAATACATCACAACACTAGATCAAGGTGATATCAAGTCCACTTTATCATTAATTATTCCCAAATAAAGCAAGGAAAATTAGAAGGGATACTTTTTTAGTGACTCCATTTAGCCCCCACTTTAGTGAGAGGATGAACTTGCTTCAAACTCGGACTAAAGTAGACATTCAAGAGACGTCCAAGTGTACTGATGTAGATGGACTAGAATAACAAAGATCAAGGAGGCAGTCAAGCCCCCAAGATCTAAGATCCTAACTCAAATCGACATAAGCACAAAAGGACACACACAAGATGTATAATATGCAGCATCAAGATATGCAAACATGCAATGTCAAAAAGAAAGAAAAACAAAAACAATTAAAAATGAGGTGGATCAAGCTTCAACCATTTTTCCAATACGATGTGGACAAGATATAAATTGTTTGTCTGAAAATGCACGCTCACTTTGAGGCAATGGAACTTTAGGTTGTCCGCTAGGTGAGAAACTGTCCAAGAAGGTGAGATATATACACACAAAGCCAGTATTCGCTCACACACACATGTGAGTGGCTAAGGGAAATTCATGCCCTCATTTGGCTTCCTGTCAAACCATACCAAAGTTATACCTCCGGATAACTTTGATAAGGCACCACACAAGAATTATTTTTGAGCTTCATGAGACAAGAAAAACTTCGTATGCCTGAAACTCATGAACAAACTAATGTAAATGTTCAAAGGGATTTTTCTTAGTTCATGCAAGGTCTCTTCTTAGGGAAAATTGTGTCTAATGTTTCCAAGAGAGGACAAGTCAAAGAAATATCACACTCTTAGAGGGAATCAAGCCAAAGGACACCACCAAGAAAAGGATGCATTGCAAGAAGAAAGAAGATCACACATTGAAATACGAGTGTCAATGTATGCCCCCACTTTAAAGCAGTTGCTAACATCATTATTGTGAGAAATTGCTTTAAAGTAGAAGAAGACATGAGAGGTTATTCAGAAAGCCCTATGCCAATTCATATGTTTTTGAAGTGAACAATATCATGAATAAGTATTTCACATGTGAGCCAACTTAAGGCATGTCGTCCACATCCCAAGCTTTATCTTATTTGTACATGAAAGGCAGCCA
Organism: Sequoiadendron giganteum; assembly: GCA_007115665.2. NCBI lineage: Eukaryota > Viridiplantae > Streptophyta > Pinopsida > Cupressales > Cupressaceae > Sequoiadendron > Sequoiadendron giganteum. Next base: position 658,001,339 of record CM021102.1, read on the forward strand.
ACTAGCCAAAAGAGACGACAAGCAACATATGAGGACATGGCTACTGAACTCCTTTCCCCCACTTAGTGCAGGACAAGGATGAGTTGAATAGGATGAAAGTAAGTATCAAATAGAGGAATTAAGTGCTTCAACACAAGGAAGAGCACCACACTCCTTGAGATGTTGAATTTTATCATTCAAAGGCTTACATTCATTAGTGGAATGACCATGAACTCTATGATATGCACAAAATGAATGTTTGTAGTAGAATTTAGTTCATGTTCTTGGAGGGAGGGATATCAAATGATCTTAAAGGAGCCTTGACAAGATACCTTCTTGATCAAAATTAGAGGATTCTCCTTTATTTTACGACAAAGATGTCTCTTGTTTAGTACAAGATGTCATACCAACACAAGACTCTTTAGATTGCAAGATTTTGTTCTATCCTTTACAAGAGGGTGTAAAATCCAATGAATTCAAATCATTAGTGTTTTGTGTGATGACATTGACATTAAGAGAAGATTTTTTATTTTTTTTTAGTTCTTGCAAAGAATAACAATCAAGACCACTAGTGTTTATCAACTCAGGATGCACTACTATTAAAGTTGACTTAGAAGGATGTTTTGTAACAATATTTGTATCAAGTGAGGGCTTGATTATTTCTATGAAATGATAACAACCAAGACCATTAGTTTTTTCTTGTGTGTTAGGTTCTATAGGGACACCTACACCTTGTTCTCTAGCACCACAATCTTTTCCACTATACCCAAGTTGTTTCATAAGTTCGTAACCTTTTCCATAAAGATTTTTCATTGCCTTTGGATTTGGTGGTTGTTCATAATTAAGTTTATTAAATTTTGTTGTGTAATTTGTTGCATTTTGTTCTAAAGTGGTTGAGGTGGATGTTGTCAAAGGGTCTTCAAAATTTGGGGTTGAAATTACCTCTTTTTCTTTTCCCTTTTTAGGATTTTGTTTATGATCTTGTATTCTCCCGTGAATGTTGGTGTGAAATCTAAGGAACCCCAATCATATTCTAATAACTTTGTGACTTCCTCAATATGTTTTTCTTTGTCTTTTTGTTACACGAGTTCCACTTGTGTAGTTTGTTTTAATGTGTTCAAGGGTTTCTCTTTATTTTTCTCAAGTTGTAAGACACTATAAGGCTCATGATCAACGTCAAGTGTGTACACTTTGTTGTTGTAGTCATACTTCATTTTACAATGAAGAGTAGAAGGCACCCCATTCATTGCATGAATCCACGGTATGCCTAAAAGGAGATTATATGAAAGATCATGAGGAATAACATGGATCAGTGTTTATAATGTAGCTTTTCCAATTGTAATAGAAAAAGTAATCACACCAAGCAGTTATTTTCCTACATTGTCAAATCCCTTAATAGATAAAGAATTGGGTTAAATTTTTTATTTATCCACACCAAGCCTATCCAAAAGGTTTATGCTACACACATTAAGGATGGAGCTCACTTTCATGGAAAACAATGTCAACATTGATTCATTGAATCATGGTTGCTATGTCATTCGGTTGCACATTAGAGGGGATAGGAACTTATTGTAAGTCACTTCGAATCATGTTATGGTAGTGAGCGGAGGCTTGAATAAGGTCTCATAATGATATCTTAGTAGGAGTATTCTTTAGTTTTTTGACAAGATCATACTCCTTTCCACTTTGTGCAGGAAAACAAGGAGGACCAGGAAGGATAGGATTAGGCAATGGGAGGGTTTTTGAAGGCATTGTCTTGGTTGCAGATTGTTTCTAGTGTTATATATGTGAGCAATGATAATATGAATTGGCTACTGCAACACATTATTCTTAGGTGGGTAAAGGATAAGTTCGAGTTTGTTTTGAGTTTGAGGTTTCTGTGAAGGTGGGTAAAGGATTAGAGGATTCTTAAGATGTCCCACGGGGTATGTAGGAGGTCCATTAATCAAGAGGGTTCTAACAGACACTTGTGCATTCATAACCCCAATGGTCTTGGTTTGATGTATCTCTAATAAAGGGCAATCTAGAATCACCTTTTTATCATCACCTAAGGCAAAATGTTGTCATTTTCTTCCACCATGATATCCTCCCTAGGAGGAGAGTTTTTAGGATAACTACAAACCAAATGTTCTTGACATTCAAGGATTGGTTCTTCTAGAATGACTTCATCACAAGTAGGGGAATGATTGATGGTTGGATTTTCTTGCTTTTCAATTATTGTGTTTCCTTGTTCAATAACGTTTTCCCTAGGGGAAGAGGCGAAATTAGGATTCTCATGAATTTCAACGATTATTTTTCTAACATCAAAGCATCTTCTTCACAACCAGGAGAGATACTAGGAGAATAAAAAATGTGATTGTCAAGATTGTCCAAATTTTCACTCCTTTGCCCCATAATATCTTCTAATATAGGATAGGTAGGGGAAGAATCATAAAGAGTTTTCTTATAGACCTTAAAGGTTTGATCATTCAACACCAACATATCCTCCTCGCTTACCTTTTCATCCTCTAAAATATTATCACAAGAGGGGAAGATGTTGGGAGGTGAAAGTAAACTAGTTGAAGTTTCAATGGTATCTTGTTGTGTTATGTTATCATCACAATTACTTGTGGATTTTTCTTCTTGTTCATTTTCTTGCCTAATAAGAGAGGTAGAAGGAGATAAACAACTAGGATTCTGAAAACTCTCATTGATTGGCTCTTCTAACACCAAAATATCTTATTCTCCAATTGGAGAGATATTAGGAGAAGAATGAATACGATCATTAGAAATTCCCAAGGTTGTATTCTCTTTCACTAAAAGACTCTCATAGGGAGGGGATATGAAGTTTTTCTTAGCATGCCTAGAAAGGTAAGGTACTAACATTGTTTGAACAAAAATGAAAAGAAATTATAACTGTAATGTCACAGAATTGCACCTAGGGGAAATTCCACATTTTCGCATCTTGCCTAGCCTTTATGACACCTTAGAAGCATTAATGAAAAAATCCCATGACACTGAATTTTGTGATTCTGACTCCATCCAGACACATGGCGAAATGACAGAAGCCTGACAAGGCGTTTCCCAATAATGTAGGCCTCAAACACCTGTGCAGAGTGTGGACGTATGTGCAGCACGCTAGCATCCCAGTGGTTTTCTGAGTCTGAAATGACAAATCGAGAACCTTGACCCTTGCGACACGTGTCCTAGTGGTTAGGTCTCGAGTGAAATGGCTCTGTGTCACCCTTGCATGCATTAAAACACCTTTTTGGCCCTCATTTTTGGGTTGGAAGTCTTCAATTCAAGCATTGCCACCACTTGCTCTACTCTTAGGTAACCTTTATCCTTGAATAACAGCACTTTTACTGGTGAATCCATGTCGGACTCAGGTCCCTCCAACAGCTACCAAATCTCAAGCAAGCACATCATGGTGTGCCTGTGTGCTCTGAGAGAGGGTCTTGACCCATGGGTAATTTTCTCTCTCCCTATCACTCCTTCCTACTAGTTCATTTACTACTTTGTGGTGCGGGCTCTACTCCGAAGCGGGTTTTGTTTCACCACACACTTTGTTTATTTCCTTTACACTCTTTTCCAAACTTGGTTGTCCATGGAGGTGGGAACACCAATATGGGGGTATGACTGAGGTAGGCCCCTATATAGCCCCAACCTTTTCCCCTTGTTCTTTTGTGTGCAAGTTACGCAGGGACGCTTGGAATAAAGATTTAGACACATGAAGGTAATCTTGTTTCAAGTTCTCTTGTATTTCCCTCTAATCTCTAGCTTTTTGTCAATTATTTGATCCTTCACTCTTTTTGACCCGATTCGAGAAGTAAGATTCAGTATCATCCACCTGAGATCCTGAGTTCCTTGTGACTTAGGATTTCAGTGCGTCTAGCAGATGAGAGTGTGTTGCGCTGGCGTCCTGAAACTACACCACTGTCTTTTGGCCAAGGGCTCCTCAGTCGGGGATAGAAATATTGAATCCTTGCTCTTTCGGGACCTGAAATTACTTCTTCTCTTCTCTTCACAGCTTTATCGATTCATCTAGTTTGAGGTGTATAAGGGAATTTCATTCCTTGGTGATCTCTTGAGAATAAAGGGACCCATGTGCAGTGAATCTCTCTTATATCACATTTTGGTGAACCCGACATGAACCATCAAATCCGTTTTCATAATGTCACATGGTCGTATGGATTCATTCTCTTAACAAGATTTTGATATGTTGGAATATTCTTTAGATGATTTCTTAGAAGCACTCTCCCCTATCTTTAAATCTTCTAAACAAACTCCTTCCTTTCCAACTGAGGAGTCGGTAAATGTGGTAGTAGTTTTTGTGGCTCCTCCAAGCCCTAAGAAACCCGTCATTTATGTGACCCCAGTTGAGCCATTCCCTAGAAGGGACTATTTTGTCTATGGGATTTCAGGTCATAGCAATCCATCAGAATTGTATTCAAGATTTGTGAAAGCTATCGACTCTACTTCTTACAATGTTGTTGGACATACGTACCCTACAAGGAGAAACAAACAAAACTTAGAACAAAAATTTGTTGTTCCTACATCGCAACCAAATCAAACTCCTACTTCTTTTACCCCGTCTCAACCTGACCTTCCTCCAGCTCCTAAGCCCACAATCAAAGCACAAGGAGATTACGATCTTGTCGAGAAACTTTGTGTTACTTTGGCTAAGATCTCTCTTTGGGATTTGCTTCAGACCACTCCAGTTTATCAAGAGATTTTGCACGAAGCCTTACAAAATATTCTCTTGCCTACCTTTGCCAGGCCCATGGATGTTGATGCATTGATGGCACATATTCGATCGGATTCAATGAATATTACGTTCCACCCGCAAGAACTCACACCTCTAGATGTGTGGAAACAAGAAGAACCTTTGATGATTATAGTAAACGTTAACAATATCGGTATTAGACGTACCCTCATTAACATTGGCTCAGCTCTCAACGTTTGCGATATAGATCTACTACCTAAAATTAATTTTGATTCATCCTCTTTAGCAGCTTCCTCCTTGTATATTCGCAAGTTCAATAACGTTGGCAGCCAAGCTCTAGGTACAATAATGCTACCTTTGCAGTTGGGTCTTTTTACCTTGCCTACGTTGGCCTATGTGATGCTCGACCCATTACCATACAATATTCTTTTAGGAAGACCTTAGATCCATGATATGGGTGTAGTAACTTCTACCTCACATCGTTCATTAAATTTTTTTGCTAACAATCGATTGGTTACAATTATAGTAGATCTAGAGGCTATGCATCTTTTCTTACTAGCCACTGTTGGTCGTAATTCGGCCACGTCCACTCTCAAGAATTGCATCCCCTCCTTAACCGTTAACGCTATGGCATGTTCCTCGTTGATACCCTCTATGGAAACTGTCCCTAGAGAAAGCATCAACCGAGATGAATTGCCTAAGGCAAAAGATTGTAAATATCCCCCATCCTCTCCATCCCTTGAATCGAATGCTCTCTTAGGTGATGATTGGGATTCCTTGAACTTCTCTAAATTCTTCATAGCGGAGTATAAATCGAACCCCTTTGATATAGAATTTCCAGATTCTGCTAACATGAGGATGAGTGACCCTCCCATTGAGGAAGAGAAGTGTGATCTTATCCAAGAGACCGCTCCTCCCTTGGAGAGTGACTTTTTCTTCATAAAGGAGGTTAATGTTTGTGAACCGAGTAAAGGAAATGGGACCGCTCTCCTAGAAACTTTTGACATCCATTGGTGGAACGAGATGCTCTACATAGAGCCACCCCCTCCCAAAACTTTACAAGCTCACTATGGGTTGGACTACGAGATTGCTTCTTGGTATGGCTATGGGCAGAAAGTCCTAGGATGTATTGAGAAATGAATACAAGTCCCTATTCACTTTAAGCTACGACAATGCTATTTGGGTTTTGGATGCCCTATTGAACAGTCTAAACAAAAACCTTGGAGGAATGTTAACATGATTTCAATTGAACCATTAAACTTGGTTCATCCTGAGTTGATAGAAGAGAGGGGAAACGTCGATAAATTTCTTGTAGATGTCTTCTCTTCGGATGAAGCATTGGGGGATTTTGTAGGTGCTTATTCTTTGTTACCTCCTTATCATCACAAGAAATTATTCTCGTATCGCTTACATAAACAATCATACTTTGGAGAATCCAACCTAAGAATTGATGAAGAAGACCCTCTATCTAACATCAACGATGATGTTCTAATAACTCATCCCGAGGATAGCAATTCTCTCCTTAAAGGAGATACTGTCGAAGTCCCCATGGATACTAAATCTTTGAAAAAGGTGATTAAAGTTGGGAAATTCCTCTCTTCTGAGGAAGCAAGTGAACATTTTTCTCTCTTACATGCTTACCTTCATATCTTCACTTGGGCATATGAGGACATGCCCGATATTGATGAATCCATAGTGGTCCATAACATCGTCCTATGTTCTAATGCCAAGCTCGCCAAGCAAAAAAATTGAAAAATCAACCCTAGGGTAGCTTTAATGGTCAAGACTGAGATAGAAAATTTGTAGAAAGCAAGCTTTATCCATCCTATTGACTACTCTCCTTGGATTTTGAATATAGTTGTTGTTAGCAAACCTAACGGCCGTATTCATATATGCATTGAATTTTGAGACCTTAACAAGGCTCCTCTTAAAGATGATTTTTTCATTACCTAATATAGATATGATTGTGGACTCAATCGCAGGCCATGTGTTGTTATCTTTTATGGATGGATTCTTAGGTTATAATTAAATCCATATTAACCCAGGTGATCAGTACAAGATAGCCTTCATTACTCCTTGGGGGAATTTTTGCTATGTGGTCATGCCCTTTGGTTTAAAGAATGCAGGAGTGACTTACCAACAAGAGATGACCCTAATATTTCATGATTTCATTCATAAAATCTTAGAAGATTATGTTGACGACATCTTGGCGAAATCTGTAAATTGTCAAGATCATGTGAAGAATCTTCATTTTATCTTCGAATGACTACTATTTTACAAGATGAGACTCAATCCCCATAAGTGTGTCTTCGGCATAGATGCGGGCAAGCTTCTTGGGTTTATAGTCTCTTACTGTGGAATCAAAGTTGATACGAATAAGATTGATGTTATTGCTAACATGCCTTCACTGAGGAACATCACCGAGTTGCAAAGTTTACAGGGGAAGATTCAAGAAATTCGTAGATTCATATCTTAGTTGGCTAACTGTACCCTTCCTTTCACTCATTTACTAAAAAAGGATGTTCGCTTCATATGGGATGAAGAATTCCAAAGAGATTTTGAATCCATCAAAGCCTATTTGACCAATCCTCCTGTATTGATGTCGTCTATGCAAAATAGACCCTTCTTGCTTTACCTTGCCATGTCACCATACAGTTTGGTGGCCCTGCTAGCTCAATACGATGATGTAGGAAAATAGAGAGTGGTCTACTACATTAGTCGTGTCCTCATCGATTATGAAACTCGTTATTCATCCATGGAGAAGCAATGCCTTGCTCTTGTATTCACTACACAGAAGTTGAGGCACTATCTCCTCCATGTTGAAACTCACGTCATAGTAAAAACAAATCTCTTGAAGCATTTGTCTCTAGCACTAACCTTGCGGGAAGATTAGCGAAGTGGGTTATGTTGCTTTCTAAGTTTGATATAACATTTATCACTCATAAATCAATAAAATGAAAAGCGGTTTCCAATCAATTGGCAGACGCTCCCTCACCTAGTTCCTTCCCTAGGTTGGACCTATTCCCTGATGAGAATATTTGTGGAATCAACTATGACCTCGAATGGAAGATGTACTTAAATGGATCACGGTGTCAAACCAGTTTTGGAGTGGGTGTGGTCCTGATATCTCCCGAAGGAAAACCAGTCTCCCTATCCTTTCAATTAGATTTTCCTTGCACTAACAATATCGCATATTATGAAGCTCTTATTGTCGGCTTATGTGTCATGATTGCGTTGAAGATTAAACACCTTCATATACTAGATGACTCTGAACTTATCGTGAATCAGATCATGGGAACTTATCAAGCTAAACAAAGAAAGTTGTCTCACTATCGAGACCTCTCTTTGTCCTTGCTCAATTAGTTTTCCTCCTTCATGATAAACAGTATTCCTAGGCAAGAAAATAGACATGTGGATGCCATGGCAAGTCTTGCTTCCTTGGTACCTTCAGAAGAGGATATGAAGGAATATCACTTCATGGTTTAGGTCATGTGAACCCCAATGGTTCTCGATGAACCCAAGCCCGAGTCTCTAGTTTGTTTTTAGGCAGAATCGGGAGAGTGATTCTCTAGCATCTATAACTACTTAAAGACTAGAAATTTTCTCGGTGATGTGACGAAAAGCGATTGTACTCGTATACGAAAGCTTTTGGCACGTTACGTCGTCTTATCAGACGTTCTCTATTGAAAAGGTTATAACGGCTTGTTGTTAAGATGCCTTACTAAAGCGAAAATACCCCTTGCCCTTAAGGAAGCCCATGCAGGCTCTGGGGGTGGAAATTTTGATGGTAGATCCCTGGTGAGGAAACTGATACACATGGGTTACTATTGGAAGACGATGGAACAAGATTCCTTTAGTTTTGTCAAGAAGTGCCTTCAATGTCAACAACATAGCCGCCTTATCCACACTCCTACTCAGGAGTTGCAAAAATCAAACTTCTCCTTGGGCTTTCACAAAATGGGGGTTGGACATTATTGGGAAAACATCACCTCCTTCTTCCAAAGGACATACCTTTATCATTACCGCTACAAATTATTTCACAAAATGGGTTGAAGCTATTCCGCTCCAATCTACGAACACTGAAACAATTTGTAGCTTCCTCTTGAACAACATCATTTCTCATTTTGGGCTGCCTATTACGCTTGTTTCGGATAATGGTACACCATTTAAAAACAAGGAAGTAAAGCAGTTCACAGAGAAATTTCATATTCAACATAGGTTTCCTACACCATATTATCCACAATCCAATGGCCAAGAAGAAGCTTCTAACAAAACGCTTGAACTCATTCTTCGTAAAATAGTTAATAAACGCATAAAAGATTGGCATATTCAACTAATATATGCTTTGTGGGCTTATCGCGCGAGTGTTCGCACAGCGACGGGATCAATGCCTTATAACCAAGTGTATGGCGTATGAGCTATCATGTCATTGGAGTTGGAAATCCCATCTGATGGAAAACTCAAATTTTGCAAATTTGAGAGGCCCATTTCAAAAAATTTGCCTCTACACTTTCAGAAGTGCACCTAATGAATTAGTCTGAGTGACCCACTTTCGAGGGTCAGAATTTGAAGCCTGATGATTTTAGTGCAAAACCCCTTGGTGGACATATTCAATTGACATATGTGCATATTCATATCAGTTTTCAACTTCCCACAATGAGTTTTGTCAAAGTTTTGAAAAGCGAAGTTTGAGGGTGTTGACACTTTTTTGTTGTTTGCAAACATTTAGTTTTGCAAAGTAGGCTCCCATTTGAATTTGCATTTTGCAACCAATTGACTGTCATGCTAGAATGATTAATGTTCTGCATTCTCCCCACCTAAATGAGCTTGTATGTTAGTTTTTAGAGTCTCATGAGCTGATTTTCTATTTTTAACAAATCAAAACCAAATGCAGTTTGTTCAGTTTTGCATCTACATTCCTAACATCTCAGAAAGGCCAACTTTGACCATCAATATCTTTTGATGGATGATGATTCAAGAAAAATCATTTTACATACGTGCTCAAGGTACCTAAATGATCTATTGTGTCCAGTGGCAGCCTCCCAGGAATTGATGTGCTATTTTTGCAAAATGGCAATTCGGTGAGTTTTAATTGGTTCAGAATAGGTGCAGTTTCAAAAAAGTTCGATTGAGAAACTTTGACAGTTAATATGTTTCACCTCATGATCTATTTCTCTGATCCGTCTTTTTTATTGCATTCTCTGGACCAACATCTACATGCTTATAATTTTTTCTTGAATCTCGAAGGTCGTTTGTCTAGTTTCCCAAGTCGATTTTAGAGCCTACTTGGCCAATTTTCACCATTTGGCAAAAGTGCCTAAAAGCAAGTTTTAATGAGAACCTAGTTCATTTTTTCAACTCCAGATGCATTTAGAAGTTTCATCAAGTCATGTTGAGCATAAAATTTGTTTGAAAATGAAATTTTTTTAGTCGGGTCCACATGGGGACCCAACATGCTCTTGTTGGAGGACTTTTTGGTTGTCATTTCTCATCATTATAAGTTGCTTTCATCTATTCATTGAAGGTAGTGTTTCACTAAACTACCATGGGATGTGACATAGTGGCAAAGGAGTGACTCAATGAAAGTGTGTATACAAAGTGAAGTGGTAACTATGACTCGTGTAAGGCATTGAGGATCATGCTGATATACTCTCATTAGGAATGCTAATCAATTTATAGATTATCTCAATCAATAGCCCAATCTAATGCATTACAGTTATCTCCATAACTTGATGTATTAGTACTTTCTTAAGAAAGTAGTGAAATCTTGTTAGCAACTCCATCCATATCATTGAATTCCCATTCAACCAATATCAACATAAATACTGAAAGAGCAAATTTTATTGGATTACTACTGCTCATGTTTCCTCATTGTGTGAGCACATGTCTACATGTTGGAGCCATTGAAGGAGTTTGGAACGAGACCCAGTTAGACTTGTAATTGTTGTGGATGCACTTATAATTGAAGAAACTTGCCAGATGCTTCACATGTGCTAGCAATATGGAGTTGTATAACTAATGATTTTTGCAAAGTAAAATAAATATTAAACGTAAAGTGAATGCAACAAAAAATAGTTATTTCACATAATGACTATGTTTTTGAAAAGGTAAGCAGCATTTTTAGGGTGTCGTACCCTTCACAAGGGGCCCAAAGGGCCAAAGGACAACATAGAAAAAAACAAAATTGAACTATAGGAACAAACAAAAACAACTGACAGACATCTGTAGAAAACCAAAGAAATTGAAAAGACATAGCCTAGGAACTAGAGGGGACCAAGCCAACATCTAGGACCTGAGGACACAAAGAACCAACGGACTTGGGGAGTCGTTTCTTCTTGCACAGCACAATTGACCAAGGAGGCTCGGAAGCAACCACCGAGCAGGGTAAGGGGAGAGGAATGACAACAGCCACCATGGGCGAGGAGCCACCACTCAACAAGGGTGTTGGTAGCGAAGATGAGGAGACCGAAGCGACCAATGAACTAGCTGAATCAAATGAGGGATGAGCAGGAAGTGATTGCACACCAACAACAGACCGGTGCAACAAAGGATCAACAGAAGAGGTAGCCAAAATAGGAGCCTCAGGAGGCTCAGACACCAGAGGAGGGATAGGAAGATCGTCGTCCTCAGAGGAATCGTCAGAAGAGCTTGAAGAGTCTAGAGAGGGAGCATCGACAGTGAGGTGATCCAAAAGAGCATTCTTCCACCAAGTAGTAGCACCCTTACAGCGAGCAAGAGGACAACTCGAGGCCAAATGACCAGTAGCAAAACACCTCCTACAACAAAAGGGGATGCCCTCACAGTCCAACAACTGCAACCAAGGCCTGTCCAAAACCATCAAAACCACCTCACCATGGAGGGGTTTGGAAATATCTAAATCAACCAAAATACAGGCAATCGTAATGTGCCCTAGATCCCGAGTCGTTGAGTCCACGTTGAGGAAATGACCAAAGGAGTTACCAATAGCTTCGAAACAAGACAGCTCCCAAAACTGAAGAGGAAAATTTGGAAGACGGACCTAGACAGGTCTGATGTTTAGCGGTCCAGTAAGCGGGTTGAAGGAGTGTGTCCCAGGTCTAATGGAGAGGGAATGGACACCCCGCATCCAACCCCTATCCAACACACAGTCTCTATCTGCAAGGGAGGAGAAGGAGACAAAGAAAAATCCCCGAGCACTAGGGTATAGCTCAATCCGTCCCGAGACAATGGGCTTCCAAGAAATAGAAACCCACTCATGTAGATATGGAAGGGAAACAAAATGACTGTGTCGAAAAGATTTGGAAACTTTATTAAAGCAAATGTAATTCAAAGGAAGCGGCCAACATTCTGGGCAATTTTGTGCCACTTGAGGAAAGAGTACAGAGAAAAATGCAAATAAAGAAATTCAATGTTATATAAAGGTGAAGATGGCACTCAGTATGAAGGTGTTGAAAATAAAGACATGCAAACAAAAAATAATGTTTTTTTTTAGCCACGTTTTTTTGTGATTGGGTGTATTTAAGTGTTGTGGACTGGAAATTATTTGTTGTTTGTTGTGCAAAATATTTCTCAGGGCATTTCTCATGCACAAGCAACATTTTAATGATGTTTTGAGTGTTTTATAGTTACCAAAAAAGGCAAAAACATGACAGCAAATTTTCTAACATCATAACCACGTTTTTCATCTTGGGAATGGACAAAAATGGCCCGAGAATTGCAAAGAATGGCCTGCACTTTGTAAAAACACCCCCAACATTGTTTTGAATGCCTAAGCAATACTTTGAATGCTTTTAGCAAGCATAGAACCTCCTAGCATCTGCAAAAACGGGATAGAAATCAAATGGCACCCCTGCAATTTTTTATTTGGGAATGTTAATAGAGTGAGGAAATGTTCACGGGAACAAGGTAGTGCACCAAAGGAGGAGCAATGGCGGCCAAGTTTGCATAAGTATGAATAGGAAAACATGAATGGAATTAGGGCACAAAAAAAAAAATGCAGCCAAATCACATCCATTGCTCGCGAACCTCGCACAATAAAAGTGAGGCAAGCAAATTTCCTGTGAGGTAAGCGAGATGAGGCCACGTAGCGGGTATGGTTCTGGGGGAAACCTTTCATGCACAGGTAAAGTCTTGCAAGGGCCGATGATAAAATTTGTAATGTTTCATTGGCTTTTATAAAAGAAAAATATTTAAAAGCTAAGGATGTTTTCCGATAAACATAAAGGGTGGGTCCCGAGAAAAGTGAGAAAATCAAGGCACGGGTAAAGTTAGTTGCCTAAGACATTTTTAAATGTCTTTCATATTAAAGGGAAAAATATTTCAAATGAAATATTTGAAATAAAAAATTTAAATGTCTCCACTGAAGTTAAAAGGTGAAATATTTTATTGTTTGGCAATAAAATATAAGGTGAGCTGCAAAATAAAAATGACAGGGAATATTTTAAATGCTTGTTGGGCATATAAAATAAAAGTGGAGGCATGGGTAATTATTTTACCCAATGATAAATTTATGAGGAGTTTCATTTCATGTGAATTACAAATTCACTTTATAAAGGGGCTTTATTGTAAAATAGGTAAAATTTTATTTGTTGGGAATTAATGTGAATAATATAACAGCATAGGCAAATAAAAGATGAGGTCAAAGCTCAAATATTAAAGTTGGAAAATTTTAATAACTGGAGGTAAAGTATAAATTGAATGAGGTAAAGTATAAATTGAATATGCAAATAAAGTGCAGCATTGTGAAAGAGAGCTGAAACAGAATTTTCACGGCATAGGTATTTTTACACAGCTAGGTAAAATGATGAAATTCTCCACATGGGCAGATTTTCAGTTGCAAAACAACTTGGGGCAAAGGCAGTTTTGAAGGTAGATTAAGTTTGTTGCAGAGAGATGAGAGAAGATTTTCTAGTTTGAAGAAGGATGTTGACATGTGTCATCAACAGATTAAATTTAGGGTTGCTCCTGCTTGCTTCTCTTCTTTTATATCTTCTCCTTTGTTCTCATTGTAAAGGGTTCCAAAAAAATTCTTAAAGCTCTACAAGTCAGGCAAAAGCTATGGGTAGACTGTAAAGCTAGGGGAAAATATGGTTGTTAGTCATTCAATCTGAAAGTGTGTGTTCTGGATTATTCTTTTATGTTTATTTTAGCTGATAATTGTCTCCATGGTTGAACTGTAATGCTATTTTGGATTCAATAATAAAATTGTTTGATTCTATTCATGCACATTTTTTGCATTTGAGTTAAATATATTGTTGTCTTCTATTATATGAATGATTTAATTGCTTTAATAAAGCACAAACTGCATTTATTATTGCCTATTGTTCAGGGATAGTGTAATTGCTTTAATAAATGTGACAGGAGTGTTATGTTTCAGGCAGATTTATAAGAAGAGTTATCAGAGAAAGCTTCAATGGTCTGGTTGTCATAATGTCACAACATTTGCAAGACCTTCAAAGCATGTTCAACATTGAAAGAGGAATGCTAGTTATATGACTCCATAGCCCATTTTTATGGCACTGGTCCATTATCATGTTTCTATTGTTTTCAGTTTGGTCCCAACTATTTGAATTAAAAAACCATTTCAAATCTATTTTTTTGAGTTGTGTTTGTCATGTTCTCCATGCTGTTTGATGAAATTCATTCAATATCTTGCCAATGTTGAGTGATATTTTAGGTTTCTCAGCCTATTTCTGTGAGATAATTATTTGTTAAGCAATATCATGTTACTTGTGTGTCTAGATTTTTGATGTTGCTAAAGGGTTACCCCCCTAGGTCTTACAGAGCCTGAAGTGCAGGGGAAATTTGTTCTAATCCCATTTCCTATCAATTGGCCACTAGCCTTTGTGGTTCTTTAATATAGAGGTTGGCTACCTCTTAGGAAATTACAAAGCCTTAGCTAGAAAAATAAAGGTTTCCCTAAGAGGGTTGATTGATGATGATACCTATCAAGTTAATGGTTTGAATCAGCTAGAGATGCTCGACAAGCGTCATTTACAGGCCCTCGATCATCTTAAAGCTTATCAACAGTCTCTATCAAGACAATATAACCAAGGTGTGCTTCCTATAACCTTCAAACTAGGAGACCTGGTTCTATACGAAAAACCAACAGAATATAAATGTGCCACCTAATCAAAAAGGGAAATTTAGTCCTAATTGGTTGGGTCCTTACATCGTGGTTTCTATATATGGTTTGGGTGCCTATGGATTATCATCTATGGATGGAACACCTTTAAAAGAGCATGTTAATTTGATGCATCTTCGTCGATATTACGCATAGTGTTCTAATGTGCCACGTATGTGGTGTTCTCCCTAAAGGGTAGTAATATTGCATATATTAACATTTACTCATCTTCACATCATGAAATTTTTTGTTTTTATGACATGACCATGTGTGTGTGCGTGTAATAAAAACATACATATGTGTGTTTGACTATGCTAAATATCCATACATCACATCACATCATTAGATCATCATAGCATTCAATTAACATGTAAACAAACATGTTTAATTGAATCATGATTAGCATCTAATGAAAGTATACATCCATATAAGAAAATACCATCCATAGCATGAGCATACATAAAGTGGAAAACACACACATAAGAAAAGCCATGATACTGAAATCAATGTATATATATATCCAATGTATAAATCAAATGTCATATACACATATCGGGCCACTGCTATAAAAATGGAGTGGCTGTTGAATATGTGTCTATACAAAATATCTACAAGTATGTATGTATATCTACATCCGGCTACAAAAATGATGTGCAAAAAAGGGGTTCCTATTGGCATGTGGCTCCCCAAGCCCTCTGACTCTCGTGGCCGCTCTGGTGCTCTAGGAGGAGGTTGCGCGGTGGTCTACGACTAGGATCAATATG
The DNA here is from genome assembly GCA_007115665.2 of Sequoiadendron giganteum. Classification (NCBI taxonomy): domain Eukaryota; kingdom Viridiplantae; phylum Streptophyta; class Pinopsida; order Cupressales; family Cupressaceae; genus Sequoiadendron; species Sequoiadendron giganteum. The sequence goes on from CM021102.1 coordinate 658,016,889, forward strand.
AATGTGATGTAGATAAACCCGCCTATATCCCTCTTAGCTCCCCCTGTAGCGAACGGATGTCCATCTTTTCATGGATGAGCTCCTGTTGCAGTCGTTGAACATTTGTTGGGATCGCAGCTGTCAGTCGTGTGTTGAGCTCATTGATGCGGCTCTGAAGAAAGGCATGTGTCACCTCGATGACATCAACCCTCCTCACTGCTACGTCTTGCTCGGTGAGCATCATTCGTAGCTCCCCCGACAGTTGATGTTGTTGTCCCCTGGTGGTTGTAAGCTCCGTAATGAGTTGCACCACCTCAGTGGTTCACTCCTCATACGCAATCCGTAGATGTGCTACCAGCTCAAAAGTGGGGGCATGCCTCCCCACTGAAATAGGTCAATAAGCCTCTAGGATTGTCCCTTGGATTTGCACAGCAAGGGCCACCTCTAAAATGCACTCAGCTATAAGCCTAGTCCATCCTTGTGCATACTCTGCAATCACAAAGAAAGAGACAAGGATCAGTATCACATGGCATGTGTATGTATATAAGCATAAACAAAAATATAGAAAGCATGAAAATAACAATAATGCACTATGTATACCTAGATCCCCTGACTTCCATGTGGGATCAGGGTGTGGATCAACACTGGGGCCTATGTCGTCGATATCAGTGGCCAAATTGGGTGATGCTAGCATTGTTGATACTAGAATGGTGGAGACTAGTGGCGCTGATGAAACAGGGGTAGTTGGGGGGAGTTGATCTCCTCCGCCATCGCGGCCTCACAAGTGTCACCTCCTCCTCCTCTTACACTAGATCCTCCTCCTCCTTTGCACTCCTTTGTTCGTGGCCTCTCCTCCTATCTTATGGAGGTTGGTGGGGCTCGTCCTTCTATGGGCTAGGGTCCCTTCTCGAAGCACCCTCATTGAAAACTGGAGTAGGTTGATCCCTCTCCCACCACCACGTGTAATCAGCTGTCATGGTCGGTAGATCATGATCAGGCTCATCATCATCTGAAAATATGATGTCTATAATGGAGGGACAACGGTGATCACCTACCCTTGCTCCACTGCGGTGTTCCCTAGTGTATGTGGGCACGTCGGGCGGTATAGTATGTACACGGCCATGCTACCACATGACCTGAATCCAGTAATAAGGGACAATAATATAATCATGATGACCCACTAAAAAATGGTCCTACTATAGGTTCCTAAGGAACCTACTATCATCAACCCACCTAAAATGGTTTTGGGGTCTCCAACGAACCTCTCCCGCAGTGACAATGTCAAATTGTAGCCTCCAAAACTATAAGTCCCTAAAATGCCAATAGCCTATCATGTCATATCAATGGGCCATCAGAACCTGATACGATTGTCACTGGGGAAAACCAACTAGCTGGGTGCACATGATGTGGGTGAAGGCCCACACCTACAAAAGTGTGCACGTAGTGAGACTATAGTACTCATAATAACGTACCATCTGAGCTCCTAGTAGAGATGCACCAGCATGCTGCACCCCTAGGAAAAAATAGTCATGTGCTCAACTATCTCCCTAATAATTGGGATGAGGCCCCCGTACAGATGTGAGCATCGACCGTCTATGGTAATGGGGAAAGTGATTGTCACTACCATCACCCGACATAGCAACGGTGTTGTAGTCCTCACCTAGTCATACCAGTGAGTGTAGATATGACCAGTGTCTACACTGTCTACATCCTCAAGGGTGATGGTCATCTCTTTGTAGGGCAGATGGAAAGATGACATAGTAGCATCCCACCGCTCCATCAAGGTGGTGAGCATCCCATCATGGTATCGCATCTCCAACATAGTAAATACGTGCCAAAGACCAACCCGCTCCAAGTGTGTGACCTCATCCGGTGATAGGTGATCCCTCTGGTTGCAGACGAGGCAGAATGCTTGCCCTCCGAGATGCTCCTGGATCTCCAGATACTCTTGGAAAAAAGTAAAAAAGGTCTAAGTCAGAAACACGATCATGTTAAGCAAACATATAAAAGGACATTTGTGCATCATGCAGATGTCTGCGTGACATGCCTACGTCCCAGACCGCCATTGTCACCCCGGAGGATGCCAACGCATCCTTGGGATGACAACGCGGATCCGAAACCCCAGCACATGTCCTGAACAAAAACATAGAAAAGGGATGCAAGCACACATTTTGGACGCCTGTGCACCTTGATATGTGAAAAAATCCAAAAAATGAGCTAAACTACACGAAGATCGAGATTAAGAAGCCTACTTGGTCAACGTCGGACCCCACGGCAATGTCCTCGCATAGCTGCTCTAGCCTCGGTGCCTCATACTCTCTCCTGGTCGACATTTTTTTGACTTTTCTCTCACAAAAGTCAACAATCTGCTCGTGGTGAATAGTGAAAATGACCCTTCTAGGGTCCCACCTAGGTATATATAGGCACCCCGGGGCCCATTTTTCCTAGAGCTCGTGGCCCCCCAGTTTCTCTTGACTTTACCCCACCATGTTGGGGGAAAACTTAGGAGGGAGCATATAGTCAACTCTTGATCATATTTTTCCTCTGAATCGACGCCTTTTTCCTTATCATTCTTCTCTTCATGGTAGTTTCCTCCGATTTTTTGAAACTGACTCAAAATTTTAGTTTTGTAGGATACAGTTTTGAATAGTCTTTCATGACCATTGAGTAATTGATTGTTGAGCTCGGGAGCTGGGGGCATCCTCAATACCATTTGACTCGACCTCGATGACCTCTGTGATCCCTTTTTGGCACGCATTTTTGTAAAATTTAGAATTCAGGTGAAATTTTTCTTCTCTACTTTAGTGAGTCTGATTTTTTCCAAAATCAAGCCCACTAAAGTGGTTGCAAAATATAATGTCATAGAATTGCACCTAGGGGAAATTCCACATTTTTTCATCTTGCCTAGCATTTATGACACCTTAGAAGCATTAATGACAAAATCCCATGAGACAAAATTTTTTGATTCTGACTCCATGCAAACACATGGAAAAATGACAAAAACCTAACAAGGCGTTTCCCGAAAACATAGGCCTATGACACTTGCGTGGCATGCAAACATCCGTGCGACAGGTTAGCATCCTAGCATGCTAGCATCCCTACGGTTTTCTATGTCTGAAACAACAAATCTAGAATCCTGACCCTTGCCACACATGTCTTGGCGGTTAGGTCTCGAGTGAAACGGCTCTGTGTCAGCCTTGCATGCATTAAAACCCCTTTTTGGCCCTCATTTTGGGGTTGGAAGTCTTCAATTCAAGCATTTTCACCACTTGCTCTACTATTGGGTAAACTCTATCCTTGAATAGCAGCACTTTTACTAGCGAAACCATGTCGGACTAAGGTCCCTCCAGCAGCTACCAACTCTCAAGCAGGCACATCGCAGTGCGCCCGTGTGGTTTGGAAAAGGGTCTTCACCTGTGGGTAACACTCTCTCTCCCTATCACTCCTTCCAACTAGTTCATTTACTACTTTGTGGTGTGAGATCTACTCTAAAGCGGGTTTTGTTTATTTCCTTTACACTCTTTTCCAAACCTAGTTGTTCATGGAGGTGGGAACACCAATACAAGGGTTTGACTGAGGCAAGCCCCTATACAGACCCAACCTTTTCCCCTTGTTCTTTTGTGTGCAAGTTATGAAGGGATTCTTGGAGTAAAAATTCAGATGCACGAAGGTAATCTTGTTTCAAATTATCTTGTATTTCCCTCTAATCTCTAGCTTAATGTTGATTATTTGATCCTTCACTCTTTTTGACCTGAGTCGATAAGTAAGATTCAGTCTCATCTGCCCGAGCTCCTGAGTTCCTCGTGGCTTAGGATGCTAGTGCATCTTGCGGACAACAACACGCCACACCATCTTTTGGTTGAAGGCTCCTCAGTCGGGGATAGAAATCTTGAAGTTTTCCTCTTTTGGGACCTGAAATTACTTCTTCGCTTCTCTTCATAGTTTTATCGATTCGTCTAGTTTGAGGTGTATAAAGGTAATTCGTTCTGTGGTGATCTCTTGAGAATAAAGGGACCCGTGTGTAGTGAATCCCTCTTATATCACACTAACTATCTTATGCAATGCTTGAAAAATGTAAATAATGTGCATCCAAAGATGAAAATTACTTTTATCCAATGTATGCAAAACTTTAAGAATGGAAATAATGTGTATCCAAGAATGAAAATCACTTGTATCAAATGTATGCAAAGTTTTATGAATGTAAACATTGCATATTCAAAAGTGTATCCAAGAATGAAAAGCACTTTTATCAAACTTATGTAAAGTTTTATGAATGTAAACATTGTATATGCAAAATGGAAAAGTAATTTTATCCATGTTATGCAAATTTTTAGAAATGTGAACATTTTTAGATCCAATGATGCATGTAATTCAAATGATTTCAAAAATGAGTACCCGAAATTGATGTTTTTGACCTAGATGCATAAAATAAATATTACTTAAACTTTCCAGACTTATAGTATATGTTACTAGGAGGCTTAGGAAGTATAGAAATGAGGATTTTGATGTTGTAATAGGTAGTTTAAAATATAGACTGGGACTGATTCGCCTAGAGGGGTGAATGAGTCCCAATTAGGGTTTTTTTCAAACAAAATAGAAAATTTTAAGTGATTTTTATGTTTTTTAGTTTGTATGATCTGTAACCTAAAATTAAATGAAATTTTTAGATGTTTTTCAATGATTTGAGATGAAACAATGCAAACTATATGCACTTTCACTAATTTGCAAAAAATTGAAACCCTAAAATGCCAATTAACTAGTGTAAACCCTAATGTAAAGTCAATGCAAGCTAGATCTAGGATGATGATGGACTCCAAATCAGAAAAGAAGGTATTCTAAAAGTAGGTTCACCAAAATTTAGTCAATGGAATAGTACTCCTCACCTTTGAGGCATAAACACAAGGATAGGGTCCCTATTTCACACTTGCTAAACTTAAAGACACCTTAGAGATCTCAATCCAATAAAGAATTGGGGGAGAGATCTGACAATAAGGTATCCTAGGATATGATTTTATATCACAAGAGGGGTTCACCACCAAGTAAGAACTTGGAAAGACTAATGCAATGTAGGATGCAACACTAAACCCTCGTTTGATGTAATGACCTACAAAATGACCTAGAAAAGTATTTGAAACAAAATAGAAAGTTGCAAAATAGAATGTGTGCACCTAGAAACTTGTAGAGACTTGAATGCAGACTGTAAATTTTACGAATCCTAAAATTTTGGCCTACTAGGACTCATTCGCCATTTTGGGCGAATCAGTCCCAGTTTTGGATTTATGCACATGAGCAGGTTTCAGGAAAAGGGGTATCTGAATCTACAAAGATCTTTGAAAAACACCTATAATTGGACTCATTCGCCACTTGTGGCGAATGAGTCCAATTTAGATTTTCTAGAGCTTCAAGATTTGGATTTGGTCTTCAATGTCTACTCTTTCTACTTTTCTAGGTTTCCAAATCCGAAACTCTAATTTCAAGGTTTTAGATGACTGGATTTTAGTGAATATTACGACCTTGCAAATGGGGAGACAACTCCAACAATCTTGTAACCTAATTGTCAATTATCTTCAAGTATTCAAAGCACCTAGATCTGCAATCACACAAAGAGAGAGAGATAGAGAGTGTGTGTGTGTGTGTGTTGATTGTTAGAGAATAGGGGTTTGCCTTGGTCAAACCCCTTTTAGGTAATTAAACCAAATGATTAAACAATGAAACAAGGACATGAAACATGAAACATAGGATATGAAACATGAACAATGATACCTTGAATTATGTCTTGTAAGTGATGTCTTGTAAATCTCCAACTCAACATGAAATGGCCATAAAGGATGTAGATATTGATCTTTGACAATAGAAGTAGAACAAAGTTTGATCTTGGATCTTCAATGCTACATAACAACACTAGCTCAATAAAAAATTTGATGCTTTATATGCTTGACATGCTTGACATGAAGATAGATCTTGAATTTTTGCAACAATTAATGAAGAATTCTGCCCTTAAATGCCTTAGAAATGATCTTGAATGCTCTCTTTATGACCTTGTAAAGACTTGGAATGCTTAACCCTTGCTTCTTGACTTGATATCATGTAGGCTTATGTTTCTTATGTGAAATAATGATTTTAAAGCTTGTTATATAGGAAATACACTCAAATGATCATTAATTTGATGCCAAAGGCTGGCATAGAAGAAATTTGAACTTAAAACATGGGTTTTCCTACTCAAACCTTGAAAATAGCTCAAATGGGACACATTCGCCAAGCTAGGCGAATGAGTCCCATCTAGATGGGACTCATTTTCCAAAAGTGGTGAATGGGTCCCATAGGCGCTATTTTGCCAACTAAAGTGTCGAGGAGTGTAAATTAAGCTTGTATGTTGATTTTGTCGGGTTTTTGATTAAAATATGCCTTGGGGTGCATAATATAGGGTAATAGGGGCCTATTAATGATGATATTAAGGTTATAAATGCACGAGGACCGAAAACTCAATGTGAAAGTGTAAATAAATATAGTTTGGAACATTAAATTAAGGCAAAATTGGGTCTATTTAGCTTAGAAGGGCCCTAAATCCCATGTGAATGTGTAAAACACATTAGAACACTAGATTAGGTTCACTTAATTTACAAGCCTCCTAAATCTAATGTGAAGGTGTAAATAAATACACTTTACAACATTAAATTAGGATAGAGTTAGGTTTACTTAGCTTTTAAAAGGGCCAAAAACCTAATGTGGATGTGTAAAATACATCACAACACTAGATCAAGGTGATATCAAGTCCACTTTATCATTAGTTATTCCCAAATCAGACAAGGAAAAGTAGAAGGGATACTTTTTCAGTGACTCCAATTAGGTAGGATGGGGTGATGGAGATAGGATATTGGATATGGGATGGAGGATAATGAGGGATATGGATAATATATGATAGCATGAAGACTCCTTATCAAGATCAAAGATGGGAAGGGTGGATTGATTTGGATATGATGGGGGACTTGGAATGAATGATATGAGTAGCATAAGGAAGGTAGGATGTGTGATGCTCTTGTAAATCCTTAACCTTGTCAAGATCAAAGGAGGAAAAGGGGAGGATGGATTTAGATAGGATGAAGGGTAATGAAGGATGTGGATAAGATGTATGGATGGAGTTTTCCCCCAAGTGTAGAGTGCAAGGGGATGGGGGAGGAAGGACTCAAGAATCTAGTTCCATATATGGTATCCCTTGATTATGTTCTATAATGGACCATGGTAATTGGATGTATGCTCATACGCATTGGTAGAATGATGGTAGAAATGGATTGGGAGATGGAGAGGAATATGGATTTATGAAAATAATTGGATAAGACGTATGGAAGGATGGAAGATGGATATTGGATAATGGATGGGTTGACAAAGGACTTGTGGATGAGAGGATGTAAGTTTTGGCAAGATCGATATTGGAAACCACCTTTAAGGGTGGTGGAATTGTAGAAGTGAAGTGGATTTTTAATTTTGAGGTTTAGATGGAGGAGTGGGTGTAGATTTTGGGACATAAGGACCCAAAATGGATGGAGGTGATGAAGAATTATTGGATGGGGTAGAGGACTTAGAATTGGATGGAGTTTTTGGATAAGCAATTTTGGATGCCAATTTTGATTTTTCTTTAAGATGCATCGATTATATGATTATTTTTGGAATCCACGTGGTTTTTGAATTTTGCTTCATGGGCCTTTGAGATTTTTATTTTTTATTTTGGATCATATTTTTCTTGGTTTTTGCATGTCTTTTTTATGGTACATGTTGATCCTTTGATTTTTCTGGATTTTTGGCTTTATAAATTTGAGATTTGGCATCCAAATTTTCTTCCAAGAGAAATGGGATTGATAGATGGATATGAATGATGTGGATGTATTATGGATGAATTGTTGTAAGTAGTATTTTGGAAGGATTTCAAGGGTGTGTGCCTTGGTTGATCTTCATTTGGGATATAAGGTGATAGATAGAGAGGATAATGGGATTTTGGAATAGGAGCGATAGGTGGTGGAATTTGAGGACCCAAGATGGATGGAGCCTAGGATGAAGGACTTTTTTTTTGGACATAGGGACCCAAAATAGATGGAGGGGATGAGTGATTGGGATTTGGAACATAAGGGCCCAAGATAGATTTGGAGGATGGGGAATATAGATATTTGGATTTAGGTGGAGGGGTTTTGGATTTAATATGGGTGGAAGGAGTGCCAAAATCATGAGATTGGTATCCAAGGCCATGATATTTTGGATTATCTTTGATATTAAGGGGTTCTAAGATGCCTTGCTCATGGAGGCCTAACCCTTTGCCTTGATAATGTATGGCTTGACAAATATTTTTTTCAATGGGATACTTATTATTTTGGAAGCAAGATGCAAGTCCATTTTGAGGGGGATGTGACATGGAATGGATGGTAGGCTCTTGGATTAATTAATCTTGGATGAAATTGGAGGAACCCATTTGATAAATATGGGGTTCATGGGTAGCTTGGATGGGAGTTATGAGATCTTGTGGAGGATTAGGCTCATGAGATGGAGATGAAGGGATGCTTTGATCTTGACTTGGGGTAGGATAATGGGATGGGGTGGATGGTATAGTGTGATCTTGGTTATGAGATGGAGGGATCATGACATGGAGTGGGAGGGGTGTTTTGGTCATGAGAGGGGAGATGATCATTGGATGGTTAGGGAGGTGTTCTTTAATCTCGATTAAGAGAGGGATCATGCAAAGGAGTGGAAGAGGGAGGATTATGAGAGGGATATGAAGGGATACTTTAATCTTCACTTGGGGTAGGATCATGGGATGGATTCAATGGTATAGTGTGCTCTTGGTTATGAGATGGAAGGGGATCATTACATGGAGTGGGAGAGGTGTTATTATCATGAGAGGGGATAGGATCATTAGATGGTATGGATGGTGTACTTTGATCTTGATTTAGAGAGGGATCATGTAATGGACTGGAAGGGGTATTTAGATCTTGAAATGGAAAAGTGTCATTAGATGGAATGGGAGGGATATGATATTCTTTATTATAAATGGGAACATGAGATGGAAGGGGATCATATGATGGAGGAGAAGGGGTTCCTTGATATTTATATGGAGGGGAATATATGTTAGCATGATTTAGATTGGGGGTTGACATAGCTCATTTGATGTGAATGGTGTGATGGGGGAGGAAGGTTGGATAGATGCTTCAACTTGGGTGAATGGAGTAGTAGAGGATTCAAAAGTGATGAAGGTAGATGCATGACATGGGAAGATTACACAACCTTTTTTTTTGCATGGGGAATTAAGCACCTTTGAAAATATTCCTTGGAGCTAATTATTATGAGGGACATGGGGTAAATTTGATTGGTAAGATTGGGGTGACATGGATTTTAAGGATGTGGTAAATGAACATGTGGACTAAGAGGTGGAAGCTTCCATGGATTGGAAAATTGAGTATGAGGATGAGGGACTTGAAAAGGATTGGAAGATGGTAATTTGGGATTTGGATGGAATTGGAGGGATATTTTGGCTAAAGGCTTGGCCTCCCTTGTCAAAGGAAGGGGGAGGATAAGAAAGAGGAGATGGATTGGGATTGGATGAAGGTGGAGAGGATGGAATTTTAACACCAATAGAAAGGAGATATCTAAGCATGGTATCCATATCATTATTGAAGTAGTGGGTGAGGATAAAATTGGTGATGGAGTCCCATGATGATGACATGGGTGGTATGGATGTGTGTGGGATTTGAGGGGGACTTTGGATGGGTTATTGGTGGAAGCTTGGAGAATTTTGTCTAATGATCATGGATTCAAGATGATCCACAATATTATCACTATCATCATAGGGATTAGGATATGGGTGTATGATAATATATTGGGTTAGAATAGATGGAGATGGGTTAGAATAAATTAGGTTGGGTAGATGATAGGTTGAATGGTTAGAAATGGTGCAGTTTTGATTGGAAGAGGGAATTTTGGGATTAATTTTGGAAGAGAATGTAAATTATGGTGATGAATTAGGGATGGATTGGGAAAAAGATATGAGGATGAATATGGAGGATGGGGTTAGACTTGGGATCAGATTTCAAGACCTTAAAATGATTTGATTTGATTAAGGTTGATTCTATATACTCAAGATAGGCTAATGTTCCTAAGAAAGAGTTAATTAGATTTGATTTCTACTTAAGAGAGGTAAATTTCTTAAGTAGGAATTGATTTTGATTTGATAACTATACTTAAGATATGCTAATGTTCTTAAGCAAGTTTGGATTAAAGATGAAATCAAATTAAGGTCTTGATTTTTTATTAGGAGATTGGATTCGAGATGGATGATATTGGATTAAGAATAGGATCCTTAGATGAAGAATTTGGATGATGATGAAAGGATATGGGGTATGAAGGGGGTTAAGTCCTTAACCACTTTTGATGCCCAAGTGATGGTTTTTTTACTAAGGGTTAGGGATTGAATGTATGGTTGAGATAGATAGGTAGATAATGGATGCTTGGATGAGGATGAGGATGATGGATTATACTAGGATTTTTTTAGAATGGGGTTAAGTTTATAATATGATTAGATTAAGATGATGATGGTGAATAAAGGTTAAGGGTGATAATGAAATATGTGGATTAAGGATGATAATGGAGGATGTGGATTAATGATGATGGAGGATAGAGGATATTAGGACCAATATTAATGATGAAATTGGGTAGGGATTATGGAGGATGATTAGGATAATGATTAGGGCCTCAAATGTATTAGGAAAATTAGGATTAGGGTCCAAAATGATAGATTAGGTATGGGTTAGGGGATGATTGGGAAAAGATAGATGATTGGAATGATAATAGAGGATTAGGATGGGATGATTAGGATAAGGTAATTAATATTAACAGGGATGATTAGGATGGAAAAGGTGGTATGATTAGGATGTGGAAGGATGGTTAGGATAGGAAGAATTTTTTTGGATGAGGTGAAGGTTTTGCTTGCTTGACTAGGAGATAGAATTAAAAGCATACAAACAAATAATGTGGCAAAGTTTGATGGATTTTTGTAGTGTATATTCAATCCTCAACCCCTTGGTTGATTCGTTTTCACTGAAACACATTAAGCACTTGTTTACAATCCTAAATTAGTCAAGTGGGTATTGTAGGCTAGTGTAGTCCCACAAACTTAGATTTCTTCCAGCTTAGAATCTCCTTCAACTCAAGGGTAGGGACACCTTTAGAGGGTGTATACACTTGTGTCTTTGTGAGAGCGGATAGCTAGGGGCCTCTTGGTATGGAAGGATAACCCAATCACCCTCTCCCTAAACAACTATGTGTAGCTTATGCAAAGCCGATGATTTCTATCTCACTTAAGGGAGTTGTATGGTGGGAATCTATAGGGCACAATACACATCCCTTGCACCATGCTAGCATATGGTCAAAAGGTCTTAATCTAGGATACACAAGGCTAATAGGGATTCCTCTAAATACCTCAAGGGTATGTGAGGCCTAAATCCGTAGATGAAAGGGAATAATGCCAAATAGCCAAGAGGAGAGGGTAACCCACTCTCCACCTTCACTTCTCCAGGGTATAAAGTTCTTGGATGCTTAGCCCAAAATGACAAGATTCCACTCCCAAGAGAGGTGTCTTTCAATTCACCTCCCTCTCTTTATACTCCACTAGAATATGGGAGTTTGGGTCATCCCCTAGGGTGATGAAATCCCTAGGAAGGCCCCCTAAAAGGAATTATCCAAGTTTTTTTGATCCCCAAGATCACATGAAGTGCAAGGGGAGAGCGTACACACGTTGGGTTCCTTGGGATAAAAGAAAAAAGAAAAAGAGCAAGTGATATTTTTTATCCTAAAGATCACACTAGGTGTGAGAGGATATCATACACACCACTCACTCAAAGACACATCAAACAAAAGTTCATCAACCTTAAGAAATAAAATGTGCCTAGATTAGTGGAAAAAATAAAGTCTTGGACAAGCGAATCTACAAGAAATGTGTTAGTATTTTGATGATTTTTCCTTTGACAGTTGATTTCAAGTGGTTATATGATAAGATTATCACATTAAATGATTTTTAGCATAAAGATAATCATAAAAATTTGGGACCCCTTTTACAATGAGGGGGTTGGTACAATTAACCCAACAAAAGGGGGTGCAGGGGATGGACATAATCCCCCACTGATGGGGGTTTGGGGGCAAAGGAAATTTTTTTGGATAAGAAAAATAATAGATTTTGATTATTTTTGCCTTTAAAAAGCATTAGATCCCTCCAACATGCATTAGTAACCCAAAAATAGAGATTAAATGAAGAAAACGACTAAAAGAAGCCCTGCATATGCAAATTGAAGCACAAGCGCAGCTTTACAGGTAAAGTTACACTTCTGCTAAAGCAAAGGTGCAAATTTATGAAACAAAGGCATCACAATTTTGATCAAAGGTGCTACTTTGTAGAATGTGCCAAAAAATAGATTCTATGGGTCAAAAGTTGATGTTTTTCAATGACCTAGTTCAGAAAATAACCTGAAAATGCAGCTAATGACCTAGAAATAAAAATTTGATGCAAAAAACACCTGGAAGACTCCAAAATATGCCCTAAAGCAAAGGCACCACAATTTTGAGCAGAGGCACCACAATTTTAAGTAGAGGCGCCACTTTACATATAAGGCCAAAAAATGACACCCAAGAGTCAAAAAATGAGGTTTTCCACCAATCCAAGTGGGGAAGTAGGTAGATGAACATGTAGGGGACCTAAATACATGAATATCTCACCAAAATATGGCCCATAGTGCAATGAAAATGATTTCAAAATGAGAAAAACCCTAGGTGACCTACAAATATCGCAAGAAACCCTAATCTTACTATTGGCATATGGCTTATAGTGTTGTCATTGATGGCAACCTAAGTCATTCATCTGGTCCACATTCTAGTTTTGGTTTATACCAACATAATAGAATGAAGAATAGGGCATCCGAGTAAAGGCAAAGATGTTGATCCAATTACTTCACCGGACTATTATTTCGGGTTATGGATCTCAGAGAAAGGTTTGTTGATGTTTGTAATACCTTATTCAAGAAGTATATTGATGTGAATTCACTGGTATGTGATCTAGGAGATCCAATGCACCAATATTTTGGTTATCTATGCTAGCAAGCCGACTTATCAAATATAGTAATTGTGGATGTATAAGGAATAATTAATTAAATTCTTTTGTGTTCGGATATATTTATTTGGGTCCCTATTATGTTTAGGAAGACTATGGATGGTGGGCATATATATTTAATTAAGGATCTAGCAAACAGTTGAAAAGAACTTAATGTTTTATGAAGCCGACATATGAATGACTAAATCCTTGATAGCGGATATATATATGAGATGGATTTTATCATTTTGACATAGCGAGTGAGTGGAATATGAAGTATACTAGTGTGTGGTGTGAAATTTCAAAGGGTAATATTTTGAATTCATCTACACATGAATTTGTGGTGCGAAGGGCAAAAAAGAGTAGAGTAAAGCAGAACGAAGTGCAAAATCTGACAGAGGATCCAGAATATAATATATGAGCTTTATCAAAACTGTAACTTGGCATGAATAGATGCTACTACTTCAGTTCAACCTTGGGATGGTTTTAATCTAAAATTTTGTAAGGTAGTGTGCCTGAATGCAAGTGCATTCTCTTTGGTAAAAAAATTATTTGAGTAAAATTGTGGATTAACCTCCATCGTGGTTTTTCCCCTAACAGGGTTTCCACGCAAAAATCCTTGTGTTATGGTGTTGTGGATGATTACTTTATGTGTTTTCATCTTTCTTTTGGTTAAATGTTGAAATGGTTTGAGTATCAGATTAATAATGTTAAGATTTGCAGAACATTGATTCACCCCCCCTCTCAGTGTTCCCTTGAGTCCAAAAATTGGTATCAGATCATTTGGTTCCTCAAAAGAAGTTTCGCAGCTTGAGGTGGATCTTGGAATGTGATGGACTCTGGTAGTCTTCAACATTAGCTTTTGGTGGCACTTGATGACCTTGATCAATCTAAAGTAGAAGTTTGAGAATTGAGAGAAAATCTTAGGGATGCTGAGAAATTCATTCAGACATTGAAGGATCAGATTGTTAAATACGGGGAAAAGAGGAAAGATCTATGTGACCAGATTAAGCACCAAGAGAGAAAAAACATGGATGATGCTCACCTGAATCAGAATTTGAAGGAAATAACTGAAGAATGTGAAAAGCTTTCCAGAAATAATGCTACCCTAAAACATGAAATGGAATCTATGGTGATGAAGTTGACTAAAGAGATTGAAGAAAGGAAGAAGAATGAGGAGAACCTTGTTGAGTCATTAAAGGAGAAATATGATGAATGCAAAAGAATAAATGGAGAATTGATTTAGATGGAAAGTGAATTGCTACAATTTAGAAACAATGGAGAAAAACTTGAAAAATAGATTGTTATTCTCATAAATGAACTTACTACTACAAATCAATATAAGGAGAAGTTTAAGATCATTTTAGTGAATCTTGATGAGCTGACTCAAGGACATAAGAGTGGAAATGATAAAAGAGGTCTTGGATATGAAAAAGGAGAAGTTCCAGATCAAGAAAAAAATTTAGACAAGGAAACCTGATGAACAAAGGTGGAAGGTATCCAGTAAGACAACCTAATGCTCAAATTTTTAATGGATATTGTTTTTCTTGTAAAAAATTTGGTCATATGGATACTCAATGTAGAAGTAATATAAAATCAAGAGATTCATCATTTTATGGTCAGTGTTTCAAATGCAAAAAGTTTGGTCATAAATCAAATGAATGCAAAAATTTGTCAAACTACTCTGTCAATAGAAGGAATATTGAATGTTATACATGTGGAAGATTTGGGCATATTTCTAATCAATGCAAATCAAGAATAAATCAATGGAATGATTGGTCTGGACAAGGAAATACTGTGTGCTTCAATCGCAATAAATATGGTCACATTGCAATATTTTGTAGAAACAAAAATGTGGATAGAAGAGGTCTGGTATACAGAGGCATAAATATACAGAAAGATGACAAAGGAAAAGTGACTATAGGTGAGATAAGATATTAGATGAAGAAGACATGGATAAGGAAGAATGAGTCTGATGCTGAAAATGGTTTTGCACCATAGCCTGCTTCCAATAATTCTTCCAAAAATTGATTTCAAGCCATTGGCCTAGGGGGAGTTGTTCAAGAAAATATTTCCTCCCTTGTCCATAGTTGGTACCGGAATGCAAAGGATGGTCAAGAAGGTGTATTAATAATATGCAAAGGTTTTTGGAGAACTTTCAAAAGAGAATTCAAAGAATCATAGGTCCGCAGAAGAATTTTTCTCTCACTGTCTGAGGAAACAAAGTATCCAGAAAACTTAGGGAAAATGTATTTATTACAAATGTGCGAACTATAAAATTCAAGTTGGAACCCTCATTTATCACTTTGCATCAAAGGAGAAAAGAAGGAGAGCACTTGGTAGAATAATTTTGAAATAGTGAAATTGATTCGTTTAAAATTCTCGAAACTCATCAAGTATTTCAGTTGTTTTTCAGAATTTTCATATAATTTTGTGTGTGGTCGATAAATGTGAAATATGAAAGGAAGAATGGAACAAATCAAAGGCTCAATCATTTTGGATGAATACAATAGTGAAAATATTAGGTCCATGAGAAATCTATTGTTACCCAACGAATTGAAGCAATTGAGAGAAGCCAAACACAAGAATTTGGATATTTGGAATGAGTTTTCGTACTTTAAGAACGTGGAATTCGTTAAATTCATCTTGAGAAGATTGCAAGATGACACTTTTATTCTAGACAAACCCTACATCATTTCGAAGGAGGCAATCAAAAATTTGACTAGATTATGCAAAGTCGGAGACATACCGAGGAAGAAATCCATCTAGAAAAAATAAGTTGAAACACTAACCGAAATAATTGGAGATCAAAGGGCATTGATAATCTTGACAATCAAGAACCTTGTTACAAAGTACATTGTGCATGGAATTTCATATAAATTATTTTTTAAAAACAGAGAAGGAGCAACTTTGGCTGGTGCAATTTATATCTCTCACAAGATGATAATGGAAGGTTAGGACTTCAACCTGTGTGGACTATTAAAGGATCAACTGATGGAGAATGTGCAACTAAAAAAAGAGATAGGTTACCCTTTCAAGTTCAGTACTTTGATCATATGTTTAGTAATGTATTTCTTGAATTGTTTACCAAAGATCAACAATATGGTGTGGAAAGTAAATGAACCGGTATGTAAACAAATATACTCATATTCTAAGAGCTTGACTAATTGGGATCAATAATTTGAAATTTTCTTTAAGAATTTTCTTGAAAAGTGTGGTTCAATCGGTTTTTCTCTTCTGGTAAGAACACTTGAAGTTGGTTCCTCTTTCGTTGGCATGGAGAAAAAGAAAAAAGGAACTGTTGAATATAGCCCTCCGGAATGCAAGATTCCCAGAATTGAAGGAAAAGGAAAGGAACAAGAAATTATGGATATTTCAGATGAAGAACCCAATGAACAAACTAAGGATCCATAGGGAAATGAACAAGAACCAAAAAATAAATGCCAGAGGTAAGTGAAGAAAAAGATGACCTAACAAAAGAGAAGCTACAATAACTAATTTAGGAAGAAGGTGGAATGCAGAAAATTTCTAAATTATGGTCTATCAGACCATCATATGATTAGGATATGATTTTGAGTGTACTAAATGCTCATGTTGAGCACTGCAAGATCAAATTGAAAATTTTACAGAACATTCTACTTGAAGAAATGATTGAATGCAACAAAGAAACAATGAACTTTGAGTTTCAAGACAAAGAAGAAGGTGAAGTTATTTCACATTTGAAGGGACGGTTCAGGCTATCACTTACCAAATTGAAGAATAAAATGAATGAGTTGAGGCATTGCATAAGTGTAGCTAATAACATCTACAACTATTGCATCTATTGGCCTCATGCAGTTGGAAAATACAAAGAGAAATTGGAATAGATTGAAACAAAGTTGAATGGGATTGGAAAAAGCTTTGACATGTTTAAGGATCAGGATGGCTCAATCAAGAAAAATATTTGAGAGCTACAGTCTGAACACAAAAAAAATTAATTCACCAAGAACACACTTGTGGACACTTTTTGGAAATTGAAGGATCTAACTGAATGCAGACTAGAGCAGATGGTTGAGATATTGAGGAAAGGTGAGAAACTAGTGGAAGCAATTACAATTCTAGAATCTCACACTGAGATTGTCAACAAGACATCCAAGAATAAAATCATGATTATAATCATTGGGATCACAATAGATGCTTGGAATAAATTCCTTTCGGAAATGAAGGAAAATCATAAGATAATTTTCTAACTTTTTTTTTTAAGTTTTGAATCAGTTTTGAAGTTTTGGATATTTTGAACACGTGTTTTATCATTTTTGGCATATGGTTTCTATGCTTTGTCATTGATGTCAAAGGGGGGGAGAGATCAGTGAAAAATTTCTAATCAATCTTAGGGGGAGCTATATTTTGAAATTTTTGAAGCATAAGGGAGAGAGAGCAGTAAAGTCTGGCAGCGTACTCATAATGATTCTGACACTTAGTCATTTTTCACTAAGTGTTGCCATCAATGCCAAAGGGGGAGATTGTTGGCATATGGCTTCTAGTGTTGTTAGTGATGGCAACCTAAGTCATTCATCTGGTCCACATTCTAGTTTTGGTTTATACCAGCAAAATAGAATGAAGAACAGGGCATCCGGGTAAAGGCAAAGATGTTGATCCAATTACTTCACTAGACTATTAATTTGGGTTATGGATCTCAGAGAAATATTTTTTGATGTTTTTAATACCTTATTCGAGAAGTGTATTGATGCACATTCACTGGTATGTGATCTATGAGATTCAATGCACTAATATTTTGGTTATCTGTGCTAGCAAGCCGACTTATCAAATATAGTAATTGCAGATGTATAAGGAGTAATTAATTAAATGTTTTTGTGTTTGGATATGTTTATTTGGGTCCCTACTATGTTTAGGATGACTATGGATGGTGCACATAAAGATTTAATTAAGGATCTAGCCGATAGTTGAAAAGCACTTAATGTTTTATGAAGCCGACATATGAATGACCAAATCCTTGATAGCAGATATATATATGATATTGGTTTTATCATTTTGACATAGCGAGTGAGTGGAATACAAAGTATACTAGTGTGTGGTGTGAAATTCATAAGGGTAATAGTGTGAATTCATTTGCACAAGAATTTGTGGTGCGAAGGGCGGAAAAGAGCAGAGCAAAGCAGAACAAAGTGGAAAATCTGACAAAGGATCCAAAATATAATCTATGAACTTAATCGAAACTGTAACTTGGCATGAATAGATGCTACTACTTCAGTTCAACCTTAAGATGGTTTTAATCTAAAATTTTGTAAGGCAATGAGCCTTCCCTTTGAGCAGTGAGCTCTAGGCAGTGTGCTTGAATGCAAGTGCATTCTCTTTTGTAAAAAAATGATATGAGTACTCAAATTGTGGATTAACCTCCACCATGGTTTTTCCCCTAACAAGGTTTCCAGGCAAAAATCCTTGTGTTATGGTGTTGTGGATGATTACTTTATGTGTTTGCATCTTTCTTTTGGTCGAACGTTGAAATGGTTTTAGTATCAAATTAATAATGCTAATATTTGTAGAACATTGATTCACCCCCCACTCTCAGTGTTCCCTTGATTCCAACACTTACAACACCTTAGAAAGTCCTAGTTTAGGAATGTAAGTGATGAATGAACCTACAAAACAAAATTTGAAGATGATGAAGACTCGTAAAATAAGATGGTAGGAGTTGAGAAAAACCTAAATCTAGGTTGGAATGATTGAAAAACTACTAGAAAATAAAAGTGTCATACTTTTTGGGAAAACACCACAATTTTGATTACAAGTGCCTTAGTTTTGAGAAAAGGAACCTTATTTTGGAGTAGAGGCACCTTAGTTTAGAGCAGAGTTACTATTTTGAGTGGCAGAGGTGTAGTTCTGCAGTTTATGTCTAAAAATGACACCTGTAACTTCAAAACTCACAAAAACTTTATTAAACGTTAGAAAGAGGGGTGGGAAGCCATTAGGCATGCAAAAATGAAGAAGGGAAAATAGAATAATTTAAATATATGAAAATACACAAATAAGATTTATACATTTATTGCTCCCTCCTCTTCATGGATTGAGCTCGCAAGAAGCACCCATTTCTTATAGATTTTCTCAAGTGTGGATAGTGGATGTGGTTGCTCAATATTTTAGTAGAATTATGGTAGGATAAAGATGGATTTGATGAATATTTGGATAGCATAAGGATATGGAGAATGTGGATGTCAAAAACAAGAACCAAGGCCTCATTATATAGAAATTTGGTGAGAGGAATCAAGGGTTAGGATTTATTGGTTAATGGAGGGTTGATATTGAAAGAAGGATAGGGTTTGGATCAAGGAATGAAGAATTATTAGCCTTGTGAAAAGTGTCACAACATGGAAAGGGGTGAAATGGGGAGGTGTGCTCATACATGTGTGAGCACACATTGGGAAGAGAGGCATTAAATTTGTGTAATAGATAGGGTGGCTCATAGGGTAGCTTGTGTAAGAGGTTAGGGGGGGTAGGTGAGATGTATGAATTTAAAATTATAAAATAATGATAATGATGATTAGGGATGAGAGTTAGATAAATTAATCAAGGATTAATTAATTTAATGAGGATGGGTTGAGTTAATAAACCAAGGGTTTATTAACTTGGATGGAGTTAAAAGTTGGAGAATGGGATAATAATGACTAGGATGGGGATAAAGTTAGCTAATAAAGGATTAATTAACTTAAGCAAGGTTAGGGGTTTAGAGGAATAAGGGTAAAGGGTTCTTAAATTAAATAAATTTAGATTTATTTAATTAAAGGTGGTGGATAAATGATGATAGGGAAATTAATTAAATAAATAATAAATATTTAATTAATTAAATATTATTTTGGGTGTCTACACTAGTGTTCTTGTCACTTTCTTGCACCAGTAGAACTAGCTACAAGAATTTCTTGACCTTTGGAACACTGATCTTTTTCCATTCTTTATCTTCTGACACA
Organism: Sequoiadendron giganteum; assembly: GCA_007115665.2. NCBI lineage: Eukaryota > Viridiplantae > Streptophyta > Pinopsida > Cupressales > Cupressaceae > Sequoiadendron > Sequoiadendron giganteum. The sequence goes on from CM021102.1 coordinate 658,036,947, forward strand.
AACTTGTAGATCTTCTATGACAAATTCACCACTCCTCAAAGGAGAAAATTCTTGAAACTAACAAACTTATAATTTCCAGCCAAAACCTAACACCTTCCTAGCTTGTCACCAAAGATTTTGAAATATTCTTTTATCTTTGATATCCCTAGCAATGGCACCAATTTTATGATTGGATTTGTAGGCCCCAAATACCTAAGGTCTGGTAATCTTCCAAGTGTCGAGGGTGTCAAACCTAGAAGAATTACCAAAAACCTATATTTAGGTTGGGTATTTGAGGACCAATGGTTGAGGTGGGTAAGACCTCCTTCACTTTTGGCCCTGTAAGACTAAGGGAGGTTCTCCCTAAAGTGCCAAATTGATGATTCAAACACTAAAAAATACCTTACAACAAACTATACCCACTACATATTGTATCCCAATATTGGTATCATAATATACCTATGTGCTAGTTTGGACAAGTAAGGATGGGCACCTTATTAAAAAATAATCTACCATATAATCATTTGAGAATGAGTTTATGATACACCCAAGTGTATTGTTGTATTCATTCACTCATAAAAATAAAACACACAGAAATTAAAAATTTAAAAGGTTTTGTGTTGATGTATTTGGAGTGTGTCGAGGATGATGGGAGAGAAATAAAATCATAGACTAGTGCCTTTATCCATTGCAAAATAGAGTCTCTAGGTTTAATCAAACAAGCAACAACTAAAAACAAGGTGATGGCTTAATCAAGTCACCACAAAATACTATGCCTTTCAAAATGCACAAGCAAGATGGGCTCTATGTATTCATATAGAAGGAGAATATATAGTAGCAAAATATTAAGATATTCTACTTAGTAATCCTCAAGCATACCCACATATTTCCTTTATTATATTAAAAATATATCATGTGAAGGATTTACAAGGATTTTATAGACTTTTGGTTGAAAAACTAATCAAAATACATCTAGAAATACATACCATACATACCACTCAAATAAAGTTGATTCTGCCTTTAATCAATCAATCTTCAAGGATTACAAATATCATTATAGATTCGGGAGAAAACCTAGATTATTACAATATAAAAATAGCTACACCCAGAAATAGAAATTGAAACCTAGGGTTTCCTATGAATATATTTCTTTTGTTAGCTCTACAACTGCTTCTCTCTATAGAAATGTTATCCTCTTCTCCTATTTTTTCTCCTCTTTTTTTTGAAACCTATATACATCCCTTTTCACCACCCAAAAACCCTAGAAAAAAGAAACATGAGTGTGAGAGATTGTATCATATTTCCATGTTGGATGGTTTCATCTTCACATGGTCACACACCATAAATCCATGCCTTAGCATTAATGAGCATACAGATGAGGAAGAAAACCCCCACGAAATTTACAACAAATCTCTACCAAGGATCGCTTTTTGTCAAAAAGTATGTCTTTGAACCATCAGGAAGCATAGGTGTCATATTTCCTTACTTGCATTGTTGAAAAATGCATTAAACATCACTCTTGTAGCCCTAAAAATAAAATCTAGTAGTTGAGAGGGTAGTTATAGTATCAATAGTGTTTATGATTGAAAACGTTTCAATTGAGAACATCACCGAAGTTTTGGGCTCAGATCAATACTTAGTTGAAACATTAAAATTTTCACAAGGATGAGAAACCATCTTTATTAGAATTTGGGCATCAGGCTTGCAACATATTTCCTAATGGAAAAAATGATACGAGGAGAGTTGAAACATTGAGCCCCAAAAAAGGACTTCCATGTTGCTTTCTAGAAGAAAGGAGCAAGGAAATAGATATGGAAAGATTCAAAGGAATGTGAAAGGGAAGAAGTTGTCGAGAATGTGGAGGAAGACATACATCTTATCATGGAATTTGATAAAGGGTAAGACAAAATTCCAACCCCTAAAAGTTTAAATACTTACAATGTCGAGGATATGGGATCACAAGGAAGGCTTATGTCTTATCACAAAGATAAAACAAAAGTTAGAGGAAGGATTTGATCTTTGAAAGCTAAAGGAGAGACATTTTGGATTGAGGGTTGTTCAGAAGGCTTATACCCTATGACGAAGTGATGGCAAGATTTAGGGAGAAGGTATGATCCCCAAAACCCAAAAACATAAAATATGTCAACTTTAAAGACATCACTGGAGCTTCAACAATTGGAATGAAGACCTAAGGCTTCGAAAAAGAAGGCGTCAAAGGTCAAGGGTTAAATTCAATGACGAAAACCTAATTTTTTTTAGGAAAGCAATGAAAAGAAGGGGAAAAGAGGAATAAGGTCCAAAGCGATAGAGATGGCAAGCAAGCAGGTAAACAACTAAAAGTCTGAAACACCAAAATTATATAAGCCATTTTTTAGGTTTTTTGTAAATGGTTTTTAACTGGAGCTTGGAAAAGGTTAGATGCAACTAATAGAGGGACTTAAGAATGATACACCATTAATATTTATCAATTTAATTATAAATGATGATAATCATGAAGGGATAGCATAAATTGACAACACAAAGTATTATAAATTCATCAAATTTATAGGTGCCAACAGTGCCTAATTATATAGAGGGTGGGTCCCTATACATACCTACTCAATTCAGCAAGAGAACCATCAATGGAGTTCTTTTTGACCCTACTAGTAGGATTATCATTACCATAGAGGAAATTATCTATGTCAACCAACTATATTGAGACAAGTGTGACGATTCAAAAATTTTGATACCCACATATTATGGCAAGTGTCTCTTTATAACATGGGTTTTATCAATTTGTCTAAGTCAAACCCAAGTGCTTGGATACCCTCTTTTCTATCATCATACCTCAAATTAATTTTTTGTGAATTTTGTCATTACATGGCTTACTTCTATGGAAGCAATCACCTCAATTATTCATAAGTGCTTTAATTTTTTGCATGACAACTATGTAGTGGATACTATCTAACACATTGAATACAAGCCACTCGCATTTTGTCATGGATTTTCTCTAGATTATTTATGGCCTTCACCTTAAGGACCCTTAGGACCTTACACTAAAATTTTATTCAAAGCATAAAAACTTCAAGGTGAGTCATTTGGGGTCCTCTACTTCTACATCATCTTCTTCTTCCCCTACAATTGCTTTCCCTTTGGTCACCTAACTATCACAGTCTACTCATTTTCCTATGCCTACCCTAATAATATCTAAGTAAAATCACTCTTTGTTAGGATGTGATTCTATTCCCTCAAAGGTATCATAGCCTTTAGTGGTTCCTTCTATTCCTCAACCTACCTCTATAATAGAAAGAGGAAAGGCACACTTGCATAAATATTCTCCCCAATTTTTTTATCTCCCTGTGGTTCCTGGTATTCCTAGACCTAACCCTTTGGTAGAAAGGGTAAAGAAACATATATTACATTAACTCTTTTTTACATCAGTTGTACGCCACTCTTTAGTGGTACCTCATATTCCTCCTCCTATCTCTATGATAGAAAGAGGAAAGACACCCACAATGTAGGTCCCAACACATGCACCTAGGTAGGTATATCGAACTCTACCTACTAGCGCTATTTCTCCTATTGTTCCATAAATGAGGAACATTCTACAAATATAGTAGAGATATCCTTTCCCTATAGCTCAATTTGAATCATTCCATTGTTGCAACTAGCTTGTGAGAGAATGCAAGTGTCATCAACATGTTGTGGCTAGAAAGCGAGTTGTTATAGATATGCTTGATACTGAGCATCATCCTCTCATGTGACCATTTCCTAATATTTTCATTACTCTGTATTATCCTTCTCCACCTCCTCATTTTATTATTACAACCCCTTATGTCCCTCATTGGGCCTTAGACGAACCTCACCCCAAAAATGTGTAGGTTGTTTTGGATCCTTTGATGGATCCACCTCTCATTCCTAACCTTTCAAAAATTAACCATTTTTTGGTGCTATTGGAAAGATATAGAAGGCTATGAGGCACCATAGTTGTAATTTAGGTAATTTCCAAACAAATATATTCATTATATACCACTTAAATAGTCCTAAAACATCTCTAATATACCTAAATAAGCTATAAAAGTGTAAAATATCATAAAGGAAAAGGTAAATTCATGAAAGTAAGATAATTCAATATTATTATGAAATGATATTGAAACAATGGAAAATGTTGGGGGGAGAATGATTTTGTATGATTTAGAACATAGAGCACAACCCACTTTCCAATTATTTCATTGAAGGAAGACCCTAGAGATCTCAATGCAAAAGAGAAAGAGATCTTGTAATAGGGTTGTCCTAGGGGTTGAGTGTAAATTAATGAGGGGTTCACCACCAAGTTAGGACTTGTAAAGATAAATGCAATGCAAAATGTAATGTTTAACCCTAATATGATGCAATCTTTCACTAAATGACCTAGAAATGCATGTAAAATAGAATGGAAAGCTACAAGATGAAATGTGTGCACCTAGAAATCTAGAGATGACTGAATGAAGGCCTGAAATGTTGAAAAAATGACTTTAATGTTGGCTGGGACTCATACGCCAGGTTGGGCGAATCAATCCCAGATTTTTGTTTCTGTGCAGAAACAAGAATCTGGCAAATGGGTGTCTAAAACTGTAAAAACCTGAAAATTGACCTAAATTGGGACTCATACGCTAGAACTAGTGTATTGGTCCAGTTAGGGTTTTCTAAAACTTCAAAGTCTAAATCTGGTCTTCAAGGTTTTCTCTACACATCCTAATTGATTTTCGGATCTGAAACCTTGATTTGCAAGCTATAGAAGTCTTCCTAGTATCTCCAATGTAAGGTGACAACTTTGAAAACTTTGAACACTTCGAACACTTTGACAACTTTCTCCAAACTTTCTCTTCAATTTTTCTTCAACCTAGACCTACAAATTACACACTAAAGAGAGGGAAAAAATTTGTTTTGTTAGTCAAAAGGGGTTTGCCTTGGTCAAACCTCGTTTTGGTAATCAAACCTTGAAATGAAATAAAATAGGAATGGGTAATGATGAGTGAACAAGATAAGATGTCACAACTCACCAAACCCTAGCAATAAGGTGTTGCAAACATGTATGAAGTGACTCCAATAGATGTAGATCTTGACTCTTTCTTGAATAGGATAGATCTTGAATGAAATGCTAGCTTGAAGCATAAAACCCTACATCACAATTGTTAGCTCAAAAAAAAACATGATACATGAAGACTGTGACATGAGACTTGATGCTTGAATAATGCTCTAAAATGCTTGATAATCTGCCCTTGAATGCTCTTGTAAACACTTTAATTCTCTTGTAGACTCAAATTTTCTATATGCATGAATAATTGAATGCTTCGGGCAAAAATGAGTGAAAGAAAATTGTATTTATACTTAATTATGCAAGAATTCTTGAAATTACAACACTACAAGCCGACATCAAATCTAGGAGGATAAAATTCTGCCAATAATTTGAATTAATTTTAATTTTGGGCCACATGGGACTCATACGCCCAAGGTGGCGTATGAGTCCCATTAGGCATAATTTATGGGACCTATTTCAAAAATGCTTAGAAAAGTGTGAAATTAGGATCGGGGCCCAAAACCCTGGGTGGGACTCATATGCTCAAGGTGGCATATGAGTCTGAGACCACCAAATCAAGGCCACACAACTTAAAAACACCTGCATCATGATTGGATATTGATTTATGTCAGGATCATCCTCAAAAAGATGCATTAAATGAGGCTTGTGGATGTAAAACAAGGCCAATTAAAGCATAAAGAAGCCCAATTATTAATGGAAACCTTAGAAAAGTGTGAAAGTGTGTTACAACACTCTAGATAAGGCAGTATGAAGTTCATTTAGTTCACAAGGGCCCAAGACATAATGTGTCGAAAGTGTCAAAAACATTACAACACTAAATCAAGGCAACATTAAGCTCGGTTTTACAAGGAGGGCCCAAAAAAGAAAGGAAAAGTAAATGGGATACTTTTTCCATTGCCATAGATATGATGAAAACAAATTATGAAAAGGCATTAAGAGGCTATATAAATAAGTGAAAAGTGGGAGATAATCTAGTGTGGTATCATATGAAATATATATATATATATATATATATGAAAATAAGGAACAAGGAAAAATTTAGCAGTGAATCTTCACCAATTGGTGAATAATTGAAATTCGAACCTCCAGAAATGGCGAATAGTACAAGCTAAAAATGATGTTGAATCGTCGGGTTTTTACAAAAAAATTAAAATGTCTCGATTAATTCGCCTATGTATTATATTTTAAATGATACGTCATTGGAACTGATTCACCAACAATTTATACTATAATCACAAATATCGATTATATTCACTAGTAATATTATTCATACCATTAATTTTGGGGAAATATCACCACAATAATAAATTTCCATTTAATTTCATGGATATTTTAGCCTTGAATAGGGCTTTTATTTGTTGCCATCAAATCATCACTTATCTTTTTATTCGGATGATTGCAGGTTGATTTTGCGGCCTAATACACACATGCCTTTTAAAAGGCTTGTTGAGGCCTAGAATTTGTTTTGGGCCACATGATTAAATCTAATCGTGTGGCCCAGAATTTGTTTTGGGCCACATGATTAAATCTAATCGTGTGGCCCAGAATTTGTTTTGGGCCACATGATTAAATCTAATCGTGTGGCCCAAAACAAATTTTGGGCCTCAAAAAGCCTTTTAAAAGGCATGCGCATATTAGGTCATGGAGTCAACCTGCAGTCATTCGATTAAAAAGCTAAATTGTTAATCGATGGTAACATTTAAACTCTTCATTTATTCTTACTTTTAAAGTGAGATTTAAAAAAAACACTTAATCTGTGTGTTCTCCAATGCATTTTTATAGTGAATTTATGCTTGGTGGCGAGGGGCTCTGCCCCTCGACCCCTCTTGTATCATGATAGGAGCATGTCAGGGCCGTTGTCCCCAGACCCAATGAGGGGGCATTGCCCCCTCAACCCCCACAAGGGGGATTTTCCCCCTTGACCCCCACAAGGGGTGCTGCCCATTGACCCCGCCGGTGGCTGCCGCCCCCAGGCCCCTACTTCAATATTACAAAAAACAAAAAAAATATGGGGGAACTGCACCAACCAACTATGCAAATTTTTAAAGGAGAGATTCGCCATTGTAATTAATATTTTTAGTGAATATTCACTAGGATTCACCACTGTGATTATTATTTTTTACCAATTATTCATTAAGATTCACCAGGATTTTACAAACTTTTTTAATAATGTGCATAGATTCGCCAAAAAAAAATATTTTTTCAAATAAAATGAAAGATTCGGTAGGATTTTACACCTTTGCCGAGGGGGGGGTTTCTTAAAGTTATCCCTGATAAGGAAGGTGATAAATGAGAGTAAAATATGAGGAATTAATTATAAGACATGTATATGCCATTAAATTATATCAATATATATTATTTAATAGGTGTATATATTTGAATGTATATAATTTACAATAATTGGTTTATACTTATTTCATATCTATGTTCTCAATTTTTATTTCATCACATCAATTTTTACTACATATTATATAATATTAGACCTTAGACTTTGGTCAAGGTTTTTTTGTCAATGTTTGGTTCCATTACCAAAACCTTGGTTGTTAGTGTGCATAAGGAGAGAGATCAAACCAAAGAAAGAAAATAGTGTTAAAATTTTGAGAAGTGAAAAACTTGGATTTAAATAATTAAAACAAAAAGCTATACTTGGTGAAAATATTTAGTATGAAGATGTGTGGTAGTACACAATAAGCACTAGCCCTTGGGGAACAAGACACTAAAGTGATAGCATAGTGAAGGTAAGAGATCCAAAAATATGTGATTTCTAAGAAATATTAAGGAAAATTCTTGAGGATTAAAATGAATAAGGGATTTAGGATGAATAAAGTCATAAAAATAATGAGATATAGAGAATAAATTAGAGGAAGAAAAAAAAGAGAGAAAAGGAATGAGGTAGTTAGAATTTTTTTTGAGAGATCACTAATTGGTAGAATTATCGAGTCCATACTACGAGGACCTATAGATTCATATAATATGAAGAAGCATTTGAGAATTGACTTACAACACACAAGGAAGGTTATGACTAAATAATATATGGAGGAATTTAGTTAGAGCATGCTAGACAGGTTGCAGCTAAATGGAGGTAGAGAAAAATAAAGTTCCCTATAATTTATGGATTATAAAGAAAGTATAGGGAAACCCTACAGAGAGGAAACAATTGATATATTAAAGATATAATTTAATGATATAAATGTGGAAAGAGAAAAATAAGTGAGAGAAAAAGTTTAAATAAAGGAAAAATTAGTAATATAGTCAATTAAGATTAAAAGAGAAAAAGAAAAAAATCCAAAGCATATGATCCTCCAATAAAGAGACCTCATGAGCAAATGACCCTCCTTAATCAAATTTAATCCCTTGTGTCACTTATGCAACATTACAAAGAGAAGACTTCAAATAAAGGACTTGAAAAGATAATTTGTAAATCAAAAAGGACAAGAGAGAAAAGTAAGGAACGTGAGAAAAAACTCAAAAAATAGTACTACAACCATTGATATGACACCACACCAAAGAATTGAGAGAAAAACAAAGAAAATATTGAGATTCATCATAAGAAATCACCTAGTCCTTGTTCTTGGATTTTACAACAAGAAGATCAAAGAAAGATAGAGGAATAATGTATCCCTTTTTCTTGGATTTTACAACAAGAAGATCAAAGAAAGACATAGGAACAACACATTCCTCAAGAAGATCAAATAAAGATAGAGAGGAAATGTATTCCTTATTATTGTAATTTACAACAAGAAGATCAAATAAAAGCAAGGGATTCAATGAAGAAAGAAGAAAAATCTACTTAATCTTAAAACTTTGTGAGCAAGACACAAAGATAAATCAATTAAGGGACCCACCCTCCAATACATATCCAAATAAGAAGGAAATAAGAAGAATGGGAAGGATTAGTAAAATTCCAAAGCTAAAAAATCATGGTCAAAAAGGAAAGCAATAGAATTTAACCTAAACAAAAAATAAAAAGACCTAATAGGAAGCTACATATTGTTGAATACTATTACCTCCTCGGATGAAACTTAATGCAAGGAACTAATAGAAATTGTTGGAAAGCAAGGTAATAAATGAAAAATAGAATATGAAGGAAGAGGAAAAAAGAGAAAAACCATAGGAGATGGTTGCACTATTACCCATGGCTATCCACAATGTACATAATGAAATAGTAAAGGCTGAAGTAGTAGAAAAAAATCTCACCACCATAAAATTAAGAGAGGAGGAAGAATAAATGTTATTGATTAATAAATGGATAAATCATCAAAGGATAAGACAATACCAACTAAGGTCTATTGAGAAAACAAAAATAAAGAGGAATAAACCTAAGAGGGAAATACCATTACCATTAAGTTCTATTAAAGAAATAAAGGTAAATGATAATGAAAAGGCCATTTCATCTTCAATAGATGGACATGGCTTCTAAGTACCCAAGGGTTCTCTTTCTTTTGTATCAAATTTACCTACAAGGAAGACTATGTTATGGCACTAGATACTTGGCCACATTGGAGAAAAGGGTCTAAGGACCTTGAAAAATAAAAACCTTGTTGAAGGGTTATTTGATCATAATCATAAATTTTATTTTTGTGAGTGTTGTATTTATGGAAAAAAAAACCACGTTTAGTTTTACTTGAGTTATCATAAATCTTGTGGTGTATTGGATCTTATTCATTATGATATGTTCGGTCTTGTAGATATTCCTTCTATTAGAAAATCCACATATTATATTTCATTTATTGATGATTATAGTAGAAGGACATGGGTATATTTTCTAAAGAGCAAATATGAGGTTTTAAGTCAATTTAAATAATTTAAAGCAATGGTTGAGTTGTAGATTGGAAACAAAATAAAATGTTTGAGGATTGGTAATTATGGTGATTTTTTTCTCTAATGATTTTGATAGATTCTATAAATATTATGGAATTCACAAATAAAAGACAATTTTATATTCTTCCTAGTAGAATGGAGTTGTAGAAAGAATGAATGAAACATTGATGGAGAAGGCTAGAAGTATGCTAAGTGATGTTGGTCTAGAACAAAGGTTTTGGACTACATTTTTTGTCACTACTTGTTACTGAATTAATAGGTCTCCTACATTAGCTCTTATTGATAAGACACCTATAGAGGCATGGTCGAGTTACAATCCTTCATTGAGATGTCTTAGAGTTTTTGGTTGCAAGGAATATGCACATGTGTTAAAGGAGAAGAGAACAAAGTTTGAGAAAAAGGCTATGAAATATATCTTCATCAGATACAATTATGTGTGAAAGGATACAAGCTTTGGGATCATGTTGCACATAAGGTGATATAGTAGAAGTGTTATTTTTAAAGAAACTAAGCCTTCTTTTGTTACATTGCATCTAGAACAAATTGAATAGGAATATGTGATTCAACTTCCCTCTACTCTTGAAAAAATTGAATCAAAACCCCTAGATAGACAAGAAGTTGAGGAAAGCTCATCTAGCTCTGAATCTTTAGAAGAGGAGGAAAAACCCCCAACTTGACTTGTTTGTAGGCCTACAAGGTATAGACAACCACCTAAAAGGTATTCACTTGATGATTGGAGATGTTTTTTACTTTGAATACTAATATGGATGAACCCATATCTATAGAAGAGGCATTATTTATGAATTATGCAAAATCTTGAAATATTTATATGGATAGAGAAATGAAAGCTATGAAATATAATGATACATGGGATCTTATACCATTTCCTGAAGGACAAAAACCTATTGGTTGCAAATGGGTGTTCAAGAAAAATATTGGTTCAAATAGAGGTATTGAGAAGTACAAAACACAGTTGGTTGCAAAAGGTTACTCTTAGGTTGAGGGTTTTAATTATGGTGAGATATTTTCTCCTATTGCAAAAATGAAATCCATTAGATTTTTACTTTCTATGGTTTCTACTTATGATTTAGAGGTTGAGAAAATGGATATGAAAATGGCTTTCCTTCGCGGTGATTTGGAGGAGGATATTTATATGACACAACCAAAGAACTACATGGTGAAAGGTAAAAGTAATTTCATTTGAAAATTGAAGAAATGTGTGGATGGCCGCAAACAAAGTCCTAGGATGTGGTACCAAAAAATTGATACATATATGTTGAGTTTGGAATTTGAGCATTTTAAATTAAATCATTATGTTTATTATTAAATTGATGGTGATCGTTTCCTTTTTATTGCATTATATGTTGATGATATGTTATTTATTGGTAAAGGGAAATAAATGATTTTAGAACTAAAGTTTCAACTTGCAAATAAATTTTAAATAAAATATCTTGGTGTAGCTAAACACATTATTGGGATGGAAATTAGAAGAGATAGAGTGAACAGAAAGGTATGTCTTGGCTAGAGTAAGTATATTAATTTAGGTTTACAAATATTTAACATGTTGGATTGTAGTCCATTATGTGTTCCTTTTACAGATGGAATGAAGTTATCTATTTTAGATTGTCTAACATCCTCATCAAAGATGGAAGACAAGAGTAAAGTACCTTACCAGAGTGCATTTAGAAGCTTGATATATGCTATGGTCTACACTAGACTAGACATTTACCAAGAAATGGTAGTTCTTTCCAAACATATGTCTAATCCTAGTAGTTTTCATTGGGATGTAGTTAAAAGAGTCTTCAGATATTTGAGGTACCTCGAAGTATTCCTTGTGTTATCATGGTAATTTCATAGGATACAAACTTTCCCTTGATATTCATGGTTATTTGGATTCAAATTAGGCAAGAGATGTTGGTAGTAGATGATCCATGAGTTCTTATGTGTTTATTTTATGTTTTAATCAGTTAGATGAGTAAGTGATAGGTTTTGGTTGCTTTATCCACTATTGAAGTTGAGTATATGGAAGCTACTCATTTTTGTAAAGAATCCATTTGGGTTAAGATATTGTGTTCATATGTTGGAATAAAACAATGTGTAGTGATGATTTATTATGGAAATCAAAGTGTGATTTACCTAGCTAAGAACTCATAATTTCATGCCAAGTCCAAGTATATTTATGTACATTATCATTTTTCAAAGATATGGTTGAGGATGGCAAGGTGAAGCTAGTTAAGGTAGAGACTTTAATGAATGTTGCATATTCTTTAACTAATGTTGTGAGTACAAATAATTTCAGATGGTGTTTATATTTTATGGGCCTCTTGGCCCTTAGAAATTAAATCATGGTATTGATCCTCTCATTTATCTTGCAAGGTATTTGACAAGTAGGAGAATGTTAGGAAAAATGGTGTATCAACATTTTAATTAAAGAGGTTAATGTGTTAGATCATGGGGGATTGGAAGGGGGGTACCCCCTTGAAAGATAGGGGTTGCACTCCCTAGTGGGGGTTCAAGGGCAATGCCCCTGAAAGCCATATTTTATGTATATTTTATTATTATAAATCTAGACTGTTCATAATGAGGTCTTAGATCTCTGATGGTAGATATTTTTTTGGCTTGTATTTCCCTAGCAGGAAACCCCATTTTATGAGGGCATTGTATTATGGTTGTGTATTATGATGTATTCTAAGAGTTTGATATTTTTTATGTTACCTTTGGATCTCTAGTTGCTGATACTCCTGTGAGAAGCTTTCTTTGCAAGTAAATTGTAATCTTCATGATTTTTGAAGAATATATTGGGTGATTTTTGGAGTTTGGGGTTTTTATCCCAAAATGGCTTTCCTCGCGTAAATCACTATGTTGTGGTATGCATGATATTTATGTTTATTTATGTTTAATTTTTTGTAACTATTGTAAATATTTTAAAAGTTTTTGCATTACCCTCCTCAATATTAGTGTAGGAAGCTGTTTTGCTACCTTAGCTTCCTTACACCTACTAAACTGGGGGCATACCCTTGAAAATTCACAATACATCATGTCCTCACTCCAACATCCTAATATAGGGTACCTTAAATATAAAATATTAATAGCATTTTTGTTTTGTATCTCTTGAATTTTTATGATGATCTGAGATTTATGAGTCTAAATTTACTTGGACATGAGTGGAATGTACAAACATCCATGTGACATACTAGTGTCCCAAAAAAATCATGAATCTAGTGGTTATTTGAGCATTAATTTCCTCTAGTCTCACTAGCAGTCGAGGAAGTAATGAATCTACTTGCGAACTCGACAAGCAGTCCAACTTCTACCTTCCTCTTTTTGCTTCTAAAGGGATCATTCATTCTATCACTTTTTGAAAAATTTCAAGAATTCTCCATCACCTCAAAGAAGAAATTAATGATTTACATAGTTATACCATCATTTTACATATGATTTCTAAATTATTTCCAAGCTAAAATCTTTATTGGATTATGGTAAACAGATGAAGCAAAGAAACAATAATATTCTTGGAGGTTTTCCAAAAGCTTCCAGGTGATTTTATTCTTGTGATATTGTTCAATTTCTTATTTTCTTGCATTTTTCATTTTCATTTATAAAATCTTAACTGCTAGTATAGTTACTTTAGGATTACTTCTATCTCAGCCATTGTCATTTTTCAATTAAATCATTTTATTTATTATTTTAAAATATATCAAAAATCAAGATTGTATGCAGAGGTAGAACTACCAAAATGAAGGTTTGATTTAGGCAAGCCCCTCAACAACCACAAAAAAATTTCTCTCTTTGTTGTTTACAAATTTTGTTAGAGAATAAGCAACGTCATCTAGTGATATATTTTTCAAACTTTCTTTTATATCTTAATTTCTTTCATTTATATATTTAAATAGTTCCTTTTACTATCATTTTCATTATCCTAGAATTTCTTCTTTAATATTTCTTTTTTCAAATTATTTGTGTACAGGAAACACTTTTGTACCTGATATACTTTTGGTTTTGCATTTACACAAGATGAAAATGTGATGTGAAGAGATCCATGTGATGTGCTAGTGTCTTAGGAAGAGGCTTAAAATTTTTAACCTTAGGTTCTCTATGATTTGTACTTTCTATTTCGATTAATAAAAATTTGTAATTATTTTTTTTATCAAAGATATTTTCACTAGTTCATTGTTTTTTAAACAAAGCAACTACTTAACCATCACACCATGCCACTATTTGCTTCACTAGTCCATTGTTAGTAAGCATTTTCATTAGAATTTTTTACTTTTCTATTTATAATTAAATTTGAAAGTGGATCCATTCATATGGGTGTGCATTCTAATAATTAGATGGAGGTTAGTGCTATTCTCAAGGCTCTAAAGAAAGCCTCTAAGTTGGGTTGGAGGAAAGTGATTTGTGAGATATATTATATGATTTTGGTCTTTCTACTTAATAAGAGATATTTTCAAGACTCTTCATGGAGATTGGATTTAATTGTGAAGCAAATTCTCCATCTTGTTTCAAATTTTGAAAACATTTTGTTTGTCCATATACCTAGGAAATGGTCACAAAGCTACTGATTGCTTGGCCAAATGGGCCTCAAAAGGAAGGGGGCATAGAAATATGGCAGAATGGGAATAGTTAGATCATGATAAGAGTAGCACTCTATTTAGGTATCTCCATGAGGATCATAATGTTTATCCTTGTGGTCGGGATGGTTAGTTTCCTTTATGGAATGAGTTGTCTTTGTTGAATCCCTCTTATGTTGTTTTGTCCTTGATGTCATCTTATGGTTATCTGGCATCTTGTTGGCTTGATGGTTATCTTCTCAGTTGGATCATATTTTGGTTGGCACATTCTCTTCATTGGTTTTATTTTTTATTATCTTGGTGGCTCTAATCGTTTAACCTCATGTGCAGATTAAAAATGATTGTTGAGGTATTCTGATTATTGGTCATTTTCTCAGCTTATTGCGCTACCGCTGGCAGTTATGCCAATGACCGCGGTAGTGCAGTGAATGCCATTAGCGACATATAGGTCTACTACTGCCATACCACAAGGAGCAAGGATAGTAACCGCGGTAACGCTGTGAAAGTAGCTAGCGGCAAGCAAGACTGTTACCGCTACACTGCGGGTAGTCAGGAAGGTAGCCGCGGTAATGCGGTGGTAATCGCCAGTGACAGTAAAGATTGTTACCACTGTACCGCAAGTCGTTAAGTAGCTAACCGCGGTAACACGGTGGAAACAGTTAGCAGTTTGAATGACTACTACTATTGTACCACGAGCTATTAAGTAGCTCACCACAGTAACGTGGTGGAAGCGGCTAGCGGTTAGCTTGGAGCTACCGCTATACCGCAGATAGTCCAAAGAAAGACCGCGGTTGGGCGGTAAAGGAAGAGGTAACTATTAAGTGGAGCTACCATTGTACTATAGGGTGTTCAAAAGGAGGCCGTGGTTGTGTGGTAAGGCAACAAAATGTCAAATATACTCCTTCATTCACACATGTCATTGATCTACTCACGGATTCCAAAGTATTTTATGCGATTTCGAATGTTTAATGTTTGTCCTCTCAGACTCCAAATGGTATTCATTTTTTTTGAAAAGGAATTCACTTTGTCTATTTTTGGAAGTTTAGGGCAAAACATTATTACTGTTGCTCAAAGGGTTTAAAACCCTACTAGTCGCCACCATGGATCATTGGACTCGGCCGTTTTTCTTTGCTATCCCTGCCATTTTTGCTGTTGTACAACAGATTGGGTGCAGTCAGGAGACCTGCACAAAAGTCTCTCCACTTGTCTTCTTGCAGCCACAATGTGCATGCACGCTTTTGGGAGTTTGTGAGGCCGTTTTTGCTCCTCTACAGAACTGGTAATCTTTCATTGAGAGCAACATTAGTTTGCCAGGTACTCTTCTTTTGATTGGCTTGCAAATCCATTTTTGGTCAAGAAAAATGGAAAACATTTTTGTTCTTTTCATGAAAATTCTAGAACAACACTCATTTTTGAGGGCTATCATGTCAATTATTTTAAGGATCTAGGTTATCTGGTTATGGGTAATGATAATTCCATCGAATCTTTGCATATGGTTATCTGGGTCCATGGATAACGTTTCCTGTGAAGCTTATTTGTCAGATCTCCTTGGGTATATGCATTCTTCATTACTTCATGTGGCTAAAAATACTTATGATGCATTGTTGTTTAGTCAAGGAAAATGGTTATCATTTCAGTTTTAAATGATGTGATCTTACCATTTTGTGTAAGCTCTGCATGTGCAGGCTTCTGGTGAAGACATGCTTAGTCACTCTTCTATTCTTGGTCATTGTTGTCCTATCCTCAATAGAAAGAAAGAATCTCCCCTTTGTGAACACTGTAACATCAGATCTGTCCTGACAATTATTATGTAACCTCAAATACAACCTTGCAATAACCTTCTGGTATGTGAAATTTTCGAGTAACAGTTGTAATACTTCTGAAGTGTAATGTTTTTTTTTTCTCAAAAAAGGAAAAACCAAAGGTTTCAGGGTTCAATGATGGAAAAAAAATTAAAAATGAAAACCAGGGGTATTACTATAGAGAGTTCTGAAAGACATTCAGATTTTTATTTTATTTGTAGTGTTCCATATGGAAAAACATTGAAAATTAATTAGTGAAAAAGGAAAGAAAGGATGTATGATAAAACATAGTTTAATGAAACTGTATTGTAACTGTGTTAATATTTTCCTCAAGTTTTCTTAAGGCTTGACAATGGGTGGAACACTGAAAAGTCACTTTTGACTTTTGAATGTTTTACACATTGTCCGTCAAGAGGCACTTGACATAAATCAAGTGAAATAAAGAGATCCTCTGTACTATTGTATGTTCTATTAAAATCAAGAAAGGGGTTGGTGCTCCTTGAGATTGGTGTCTCTAAACAGAGGGGTTGGTGCTCCTTGATTTGGTGCTTAGAAATCAGCCTTTGAGGCTTTGTCAAAATAAATTATAGAAATGAAAGCCTGAAAAAGGCAGCAGGTTCAGGAGTGGTTTTTCTACCCCAAGAGGGTTTTCCACTTGGCATATCTTGTGTCTCTCTGACTCTTTTGCTTCAGTACTTTATGGCTTTAAAATGCAATGTTACATTACTCATTTTCAGTTTATATGATTGCATTCAATTATATGAATGACACTATCATTGAAAAATGAGAATATATGTATGGCTCTTTCCAGTGTCAGTTTAAATTATTTAAGTTATAAACACTGATTCACCCCCCCCCCCCTCTCAGTGTATTTTTGCTCCAACAATTGGTATCAGAGCCCAAGGTCCTCCGATAGGTCTTTCCCACCTAGGATTGATTCTAGACTTGGAGTCTATTCAAAATGTCTCAAGCTCATGAAGGTACTTCCATGACCAGAGCTCCATTATTTGATGGAACTAATTATGTTTTCTGGAAAATCAGAATGGAGACCTATTTAACCTCAATAGACCTTGATTTCTAGAGCATAGTTTTGACTAGGTACACTGTACCAGCTAATTTTCCAACTACTTCTGATGAAAAGAAGAGATATGAAACTAATCCAAGAGCAAAGCATGCTCTTCTATGTGCTCTGACTAAAGATGTCTTCATCAAAGTCATGCACTGCAGTTCTGCTAGAGAAATTTGGACTAAACTTGAAACTATCTATCAAGGAAACGAAAAGGTAAATAGTCCAAAGTCCTCACTTTAAAACATCAGTTTGAAGAATTGAAAATGAGGGACGATGAGAAATTTGTTGACTATTTTCTAAGAGTTGATGAAATAGTAAATGCTATGAAGGGTCTGGGAGAAGAAGTCAAGGAGTTTGATGTTGTGACCAAGGTCATCAGAACCTTGCCAAAAAAATTTGAAGCTAAGGTAGCTACTCTAGAAGAGAAAAAAATTTTTACCTAGCTTACCCTTGACATTTTACAAGGCACTTTGACTACCTATGAAATCGGGATCAGTAAAAACAACACCTCTACAAAAGAAGCAACATTTAATGCTGAAAGGAAAGAAAGAGATGAGCTCTCTGAATCATAATTTTCTGATTCTAAAGAATCCCATTTTGTAAGGAATCTCAAAAAGGATTCTGGAAAGTATAAGGGAAAACTTCCCTTCAAATGCTTTAACTATGGCAAGATAGGTCACTTTGCTGCAAAGTGTCCCTATGGTGACACAAATAGTGATAACGAGAAATCTGGAAAGTTTGTCAAGAAAAAGACCTACAGACCCAAACAAAAATTCAACTTCAAACAGAAGAAAAGTTTGTTCAGCAAAAATGAAACAGATATCGAATCTAATGACTCTCTAGATGAAGAAGATGAAAATCTCTTCATGGCTAAAATCGTTCAGCAAGATGAAACAAACACAAATGATGTTGAAGAAGGTGAAGTGGATTATGAAGGAGAACTGAAGTGTGCTCTAAAAGAGCTGAGAAAACTTAAGAAACAGTTGTGTGCTCAAGAACAGAATGTTGTTCAAGATAAATCACAAGAGCAGCTCACTAATCTTGAGATAATTTCTCTAAAAACTCAAATTGAAGAATCCAAGAGAGTTGAAGATTGCCTTCGAATTGACATAAGTCTTAAAGACCAAGAGATTCATAAACTTGAACATGAGATTGTAGATCTCAGGAAGAATATTGAAAAGTATGAAAGCACTCTTAAACTGAATGGCATGCTTAACAAACAGAAATTAAACAAAGACAAAACTGACATTGGCTTGTTAAAGGTGAATGCTCAAATGGTAGTGAGAAGAACAATCCTGTTGCAGAAAACAAAAAACCTAAACACAAACATTGTAAGTTTGTCAAGGATCACATTCATCCTTTTAGGAGCAACAGAAAGGTTTACAAATCCTACCCTCTCTATTATGGGTACTGTTACTTATGCAATAAATTTGGTCACAAAGCAAATTCTTGTAGATTTGTAAATGCTAGAACTCCTAGATTTGGCTTTAGGCAGAATCATGGTTTTACAAGATAGATTGGATGTTTTACTTGCAATTCCTTGGGTCATTAAGCAAAGCAATGCAATGTTGATCAGCAAATTAAAAAGCTAAAAACCATAAAAGTTTGGAAACCCAAAGCAGTCGACAACATTGAACAAACTATGCTTGTTCAAATTGCTTTTCACTCTAAGAAGAAGGACCTATGGGTTCTGGACATTGGTTGTTCAAACCACATGACCAGTGACAAAGAAAAATTTACAAATCTAGAAGACTATGTTGGTGAATATGTAAAATTCAGAGACAACTCTAAAATTCAAATCAAAGGAAGAGGTTCTCTGTTACTTAATGAAGATATGCCAATCTCAAATGTTTATTATGTAGAAGGATTAAAACTTAACCTTCTGAGTGTTAGTCAAATTAGTGACAGTGGCTATCAAGTCCTATTCACTTCACAAGGATGTGAAATCAAAAACCAGTCAGGTAAAGTTGTTGCTGTTGGAAGGAGGACTAAAGGAAATGTCTACAACTTACTAGAAACCTCTGGACATGAGAATAGTCATGGTATATGCTTAATGGGCTAGGTTGAAGAAAGTTGGTTGTGGCACAAGAGACTAGGCCACATTTATTTTGACAATATGGTAAGAATCAACAAAAATCAAAATGTAAGAGGTCTACCCCCTCTTAGAAAACCTGACAAAGTTGTTTGTAAAGAGTGTCTAAAAGGAAAGCAAACCAAGGTAAGCTTTAAGTCCAAGGAACATTTTTCTACAAAGCCTCTGCAAATTGTTCATACTGACTTATGTGGTCCTACAAGGACTAGATCCATAAATGGTGAGAAATACTTCATGTTGTTTGTTGATGACTACTCTCGTATGGTATGGGTTACTTTTCTCAAGAATAAATCAGAAGCTTTTGAACGCTTTAAAGTTTTTAGAAAATTGGTAGAAAGAGAAACAGACTTAAAACTAAAGTGTTTAAGATCTAACAAAGGTGGTGAATTCACCTCACATGAATTCATAGACTACTGTGACAAACATGGCATAAAACAACAGTATGTTGCTACAAGAACACCCCAACAAAACGGGGTAGTTGAGTGAAAAAATAGGACTGTCAAAGAAATGGAAAGAACCATGTTGAATCAAGCAAATCTGGCCAATATGTACTGGAAAGAAGTTGTTCATACAACTATCTACATTTTGAATAAAGTACAGATCAGAGTGAAATCAAATTTCACTCCATATGAACTATGGTATGGAAAATCTGCCCAAATTAAGTATTTTAGAATATTTGGCTGCAAGTGCTTTATCAAAAGAGATGATGAAAACTTAGGCAGTTTCCAATCTAAAATAGATGAAGGTATCTTATAAGGATACTCTACACACAGCAGAGCCTATAAATGCTTTAACAATAGGCTGAACAAAATTGTTGAATCTGTCAATGTTAAATTTGATGAAAATCTTTTGTTAGATGTTGAACCTATACAGGATGATGAAGAGGATGAATTTGAGCTTGATATAATCACTGAGAGCTTTGAAAATACAAATCCTGAACCAAAACTAGCAAGCCCTAAACTTGTTGAAGCACAATCTGAAGATGTTGAAATCAGCACAGAAAAATGTGAACCCAAAGCTACTTCAAAATCTCTTGCTAGAAATCATCCAAAGGATCTGATTATAGGAGATAGATCTGCAGGAGTTCAAACAAGAAAAAAAATTGTTAACTATGATGAAAAATCTCACATAGCTGAGCTTATTGCATTTTGTTTAATCACCCAGTTTGAGCCCAAAATTTTTGATGATGCTCTAACAGATGAATTCTGGCTTAATGCAATGCAGGAAGAAATTGATCAAATTGAGAAAAATCAGACTTGGGATCTAGTCCCAAGACCAGATGACAAAAATGTCATAGGTGGCAAGTGGGTCTTTAGAAACAAACATGATGAAAATGGTCAGGTTGTTCGCAACAAGGCTAGATATGTCTGCAAAGGATATGCTCAGCAAGAAGGTATTGATTTCGGTGAAACTTTTGCTCCTGTTGCTAGGCTTGAATCCATTAGAATTTTCTTGGCATATTCTGTTTTCAAAAATTTCACTATATATCAAGTGGATGTAAAGACTGCCTTTTTAAATGGATACTTAGAAGAAGAAGTTTACATAGAGCAGCCTGAAGGGTTTATATGTAAAAACAAACCAAATCATGTCTACAGGCTGAAAAAGGCTCTATATGGCCTAAAACAAGCTCCTAGAGCTTGGTACTCTAGATTGGACAGTCATTTACTGTCAAAAGGGTTCACTAGAGGAGGAGTTGACAGCAATCTATATGTTAAAATTGAAGGATCTGATACTCTTGTTGTTGAAATTTATGTTGATGACACCATTTTTGGTTGCAACAATGTTGCCTTGAGCAAAAAATTCTCACAAATCATGGAATCTGAATTTGAAATGTCAATGTTAGGAGAACTGTCATTTTTCTTAGGTCTCCAGATTTCACAACTTGACTCTGGCATCTTTCTATCTCAAGCAAGGTATGCAAAATAAATGTTAAAAAGGTTCAAAATGGATGAAAGTCATCCAGTAAGCACCCCAATGGCTACTGGCTGTAAAGTTAGCAAAGTTGATGACTCCCCTGCTATAAACTAAACTGATTATAGGTCAATGATAGGCAGCCTATTGTATTTAACTACCTCAAGACCTGACATAATGCAAGTTGTTTGCATGGTTGCTTGTTTTCAATCTGCTCCTAAAGAATCCCACATCAATGTTGTGAGAATAATTCTTAAGTATGTACTAGGAACAATAGATTATGGACTTTGGTATCCCAGAAGCAATGACTTCTCTTTAATAGCTTATATTGATTTTGACTGGGTAGGATGTCTCGATGATAGGAAAAGCACCAGTGGTGTTGATTTCTTTCTTGGTGATCGTTTAGTGGCTTGGCACAGCAAAAAGCAAGAATCTGTTTCACTCTCTACTGCTGAAGCAAAATATATAGCTACCACTTCTTGTTGCACTCAAGTAATTTAGATGTCACAGACATTATCAAATATGGGTATTGAAATTCCAAAACCAATTACTATTATGTGTGACAATACTAGTGCAATAAATATCTCAAAAAATCCAGTTATGCACTCTCGAACTAAACATATAGCTATAAAGTTTCATTTTCTTCATGAAAAGGTGTTGGCTAATGAGGTATCTATGCAATATGTTCCTACACAAGCTCAGATTGCTGACATTTTTACAAAACCATTGGCCAAAGATGTCTTTGAGAGACTTCGGTCTCAATTGGGAGTGGTCTCTCAATATTTGTTATCTTAATCAGTCTATCTTGGTGATAGGGGGAGTTGGTTAGCTCTTCCTACAGCTTATACTTTGCTGCTCAAAGGTTCTTTATGCAATTTTATGGCATGTCACAGTTGGTTCTAGATTATCTTAGTTTGGTCTCCCTTTATCCTTGTGTCAAAAAGGGGGAGAATTTTGAGCATCTGGTTACAGTTCTTTATCTTTGGTTTGGATGCTCATTTTTGCCATCAAGGACAAAGGGGGAGTTTGTTGAATCCTTCTTATGTTGTTTTGTCCTTGATGTCATCTTATGGTTATCTGGCATCTTGTTGGCTTGATGGTTATCTTCTCAGTTGGTTCATATTTTGGTTGGCACATTCTCTTCATTGGTTTTATTTTTTATTATCTTGGTGGCTCTGATCATTTAACCTCATGTGCAGATTACAAATGATTGTTGAGGTATTCTAATTATTGGTCATTTTCTCAGCTTACCGCGCTACCGCTGGCAGTTATGCCAGTGACCGCGGTAGTGTGGTGAATGTCGTTAGTGGCATACAGGTCTACTACCGCCATACCACAAGGAGCAAGGATAGTAACCGCGATAACGCGGTGAAAGCAGCTAGCGGCAAGCAAGACTATTACCGCTACACCACGGGCAGTCAAGAAGGTAGCCGCGGTAATGCAGTGGTAACTGCCAGTGACAGGAAACATTGTTACCGTTGTATCGTGAGCCATTAAGTAGCTAACTGCGGTAGCGCGGTGGAAACAGTTAGCGATTTGAATGACTATTACCATTGTACCGCAAGCTATTAAGTAGCTCACCGCGGTAACGCGGTGGAAGTGGCTAGTGGTTAGCTTGGAGCTACCGTTGTACTGCAGATAGTCCAAAGAAAGACTGTGGTTGGGCAGTAAAGGAAGAGGTAACTGTTAAGTGGAGCTACCGTTGTACTGCAGGGTGTTCAAAAGGAAGCCATGGTTGTGCAGTAAGGCAACAAATGTCAAATCTACTCCTTCGGTCACACATGTCATTGATCTACTCATGGATTCCAAAGTATTTTATGTGATTTCGAATATTTAATGTTTGTCCTCTGGGACTCCAAATGGGATTCATTTTTTTTGCAAAGGAATTCGCTTTGTCTATTTTTGGAAGTTTAGGGCAAAACATTATTACTGTTGCTCGAAGGGTTTGAAACCCTCCTGGCCGCCACCATGGATCATTGGACTCGATCATTTTTCTTTGCTATCCCTACCATTTTTGTTGTTGTACAACAGATCGGGTGCAGTCAGGAGCCCTACACAAAAGTCTCTCCACTTGTCTTCTTTTAGCCACAATGTGCATGCACGTTTTTGGGAGTTTGGGAGGCCGTTTTTGCTCCTCTTCAGAACTGGTAATCTTTCATTGACAGCAACATTAGTTTTCCAGGTACTCTTCTTTTGATTGGCTTGAAAATCCATTTTTGGTCAAGCAAAATGGAAAACATTTTTGTTCTTCTCATGAAAATTCTGGAATAACACTCATTTTTTAGGGCTATCATGTCAGTTATTTTAAGGATCTGGGTTATCTGGTTATGGGTAATGATAATTTAATCAAATCTTTGCATATGGTTATCTGGGTTCATGGATAAAGTTTCATGTGAAGCTTATTTGTCAGATCTCCTTGGGTATATGCATTCTTCATTACTTCATGTGGCTAAAAATACTTATGATGCATTGTTGTTTCAGTTAAGGAAAATGGTTATCATTTCAATTTTACATGATGTTATCTTACCGTTTTATGTAAGCTCTACATGTGTAGGCTTTTGGTGAAGACATGCTTAGTCACTCTTCTATTCTTGGTCATTGTTGTCTTATCTTCAACAAAAAGAAAGAATCTCTCCTTTGTGAACACTGTAACATCAGATCTGTCCTGACAGTTATTATGTAACCTCAAATACAACCTTGCAATAACCTTCTGGTATGTGAAATTTTTGAGTAACAGTTGTAATACTTCCGAAGTGTAATGATGTTTTTTTTCTGAAAAAGGAAAAACCACTGGTTTCAGGGTTCAATGATGGCAAAAAAAATAAAAATGAAAACTAGGGGTATTACTATAGAGAGTTCTAAAAGATATTCAGATTTTTATTTTATTTGTAGTGTTCCTTATGGGAAAACATTGAAAATTAATCAGTGAAAAAGGAAAGAAAGGATGTATGATAAAACACAGTTTGATGAAACTATATTGTAACTGTGTTAAGATTTTCCTCAAGGTGTCTTAAGGCTTGACAATGTGTGGAACACTGAAAAGTCACTTTTGACTTTTGAATGTTTTACACATTGTCCATCAAGAGGCACTTGACAAAAATCAAGTGAAACAGAGAGATCCTCTGTACTATTGTATGTTCTATTAAAATCAGGAAAGGGGTTGGTGCTCCTTGAGATTTGTGTCTCTAAACAGAGGGGTTGATGCTCCTTGAGTTGGTGCTCAGAAATCAGCCTTTGAGGCTTTGTCAAAATAAATTATAGAAATGAAAGCCTGAAAAAGGCAGCAGGTTCAAGAGTGGTTTTTCTACCCCAGGAGGGTTTTCCACTCGGCATATCTTGTGTCTATGTGACTCTTTTGCTTCAGTACTTTACTGCTTTAAAATGCAATGTTACATTACTCATTTTCAGTTTATATGATTGCATTCGATTATATGAATGACACTATCATTGAAAAATGAGAATATATGTATGGCTCTTTCTAGTGTCAGTTTAAATTATTTAAGAAGTTATAAACACTGATTCACCCCTCCCTCTTAGTGTATTTTCGCTCCAACAGTCTTTTAGGTCATACTTGCATGTATCCCAATTGGATTCAAGTGGTGGTGTATTTTTTGATGACTTTGGTCATCTAGTTCTCTTTGTTGTACTTGTTAGCTCTTTCTTGAATAAAAATTTTCACCCCTATTTATTAAAAAAAAATGAAAGTGGATAATCAGAGTAGTTTTAGGTAAACTTAAACTACTATTTTATCCTAGTGTAAAGAGTGAAGTTATCTATTAAGAGATATTCCCTTTGTATTATTTAACTTTCTCACTCACTACAATAGGATGTGTGAGAATATGTGTAAATGAAGATAGATGAATGCTAGGAGAATGAATCCAACTTTGCATAAGATTAATATATTTGTCAATACGTAATTCTTTAAACCATTCTCTTGAAATGGAAATGAAAATAAATGGGTAGCATGGTTATATAAATTCCATGATTAAAATGTATCCACACTATTAGGTGGCTTTGAATTCTAAATGATCATTTATCTCAAACAAGTATATGCAAAAATATGTGACACAAAAAGATGACACTTTCTTTTTTATGCCTGAAATGAGCATTTGGTGAAAATCAAATTTGGCACTCACCAAATAGCTTGGATGAACAAGCCCATTCCAAACCAAATTTGATGAGCATACAATGTGAATAATGCTATAAAAATTAAAAAACCAAACTTTCTTGTCACTTTTCTATTTTTCAACCCATGACCTATATCTTTTCTACTCCTCAACCCTCACTCACCAAAATACATTGCCATTTTTTCACTTCAAGGTTGTGAAATATTCATTAATATTCCACTAAGATGTTGAGGAGGTCAAAGATGTAAGTATATTTTCTTTTTTAGTTTCAAATTTTGATTAGATTGTAGATTGAATTAGGTTTTTATTAAAATTTGTTTTGATTTCTAAGAAATGATATTCCACCCCCAAATGTTGAAAATCCCCCATACCTCTTCATGAAGACCCTCCTAAAAAAGAACCACAATAGACACCTCCATAAATTCCTAGACATCCCCCAAGAATACAAGAAAACATACAAAGGCAAATAGAAGACAATTAAAAATAGCATGAGGAACTAATTACAAGGCTAAAAGATCCTGCTACAACAAACCCTCATAGGACAAGACTTTTTGAATTCCTACAATCTATCATGTCTCATGTAGGATCAGTGAGTGTGCAAATTAATTTTTGTTCCAATAAGAGGGAAGAAAAAAAATAGTTTTATGCAAACAAACTATCCTATGAGCAAGTAAATAAAATGAAAATTAACAAATCTAACTTGTGTGCCCTCTTCACTAATCCACAAACCAATCAATCCTTAGCAACTAGATGAATGAGTTCCTATCCATTGGTTCCACCACGAAGGGATAAAGAATATTTTTTGGGCTAGGTGATGGATGGTTTTTTATCAACCTTTGTGCAATAATTACGAGGTGCCACAATATTTTTTGAGGAAACTCTATTGTGAGTTTGTCCTTAATGTGATTTGAGACTATTTTGACTTTCTATATTTCCAGGGTAGAGGTGGGGGCTCCTCACATGAAAAAGTGGGGGAACAACATGACCCAAGCCTAGCATTGAGACCCTTGGGTAGACCTATAGTGAAGCATGTGATTGTTTCCTTCTATTGTGAAGGACATTGTTGAGGTGGACACCTTAGACTCCATTAGCTCGCTCACTTAGAGTCTTATATAGTATGTGAGGCCTCTAGTATAGGGTGATGTGGGTGAGTCTTTTGGCATCGATTTTTAGTCCATTTTGTCATTTTCCTATTGTATTCTTTGTACTTATGATCCTGAGAGTAGTCAGGATGCAACTACACAAGATACATTAGCTATAGAGAGGATGGCTATGATAAAATCTTTGTTGAATGAAATATTCAACATTGATACATGAAAATTTCATAAGGTTCATTTAATTTTATTTATTAAATTATATTATGAAATTTAATAACTAAATTAGTAGAATTATTATGATAAAAATTTAGATTCAAAGTGTTCATGTTACTTGTAGTGTTCCCCCAACCCTTTATTTCATGACGTTGTCGAGTCCACGAGTATGTAACCAGTAAAGAAATATAATTGTTACATTTGAATAACTTTGAACCTTATATGAATTGTTTTCTCATAACTCACTTTGGATGTTGAATGGTTTGATGGTGGACCTTCATCATTGACACCATAGTATTTTTTTGTCAATGAACTTTCACCTAGGTAACCTTTATTCATTAATGGTGTTGTAAAACAATGTTAGGTAGTTTTGGTAATTGAACAACATTTGTTGTTTCATTTTTTGATGTTGACACAAAATACTCCTAATGTTCATGCCACATTGGACATGGTGTTGCTACAATAGTAGCAAGTTATGCTCCTTTGATAGAGGTATGAGACATATTAGTAAATTTCACATTATATTTGTTCTTTTATTAGTCTATTATTAAAAAATTTAATGATACTCATATGTAGTTTGATTACTATCTTGGTGCTTTCTACATGGGCTTGTAACTCCAAATCATGAGTGTGCCCCTATTGTGGATGAACATATTGATCATTTTTATGTGACAAGTGATTATTCTATTATATGTCATTCTATAGTTTAATTTCTATATATATTATTTTCTATACTTTTTATTGTATTAGATGGTAGTCCAAAGAATTATAGAGAGGAGAAAAAGTGAGTGCACTTGAAAGACACCATCATATGCATCTCCATCCAATTGAAATTCAAAGACAACTCGTGATCTATTCCCTTCCCCTAGTGGGAAATGACTACATTAGGGTCCTTTATTGTATTCCTCTGAGGCATTTTTTAAAATATGTTTTGTATTATGGATATGTCACATTTTATGTCCATATGGATTTTTTGCAAGCCTATATGACTTTATTTGATATATTTTATACTTTTATTGACATATAACATTGTATGGCCTTATGGATTTTTGGTTAATACAAATACTTTTTACCATTGTTATCCATATTTGCACCACAAATGATTAATTGAATAAATAAATAATTTCACAAAGTTCATTGTTAGTAATCATAAAATTATTACAAATATCCTAGGCCTCTTTAAGGGGGTAACCCCCTTAAATTTAAACAATATTGGTAGCAAAAACATGTGAGTTTTTGAAGTCTTTGTCAGATATATTATGCATGGATTTGAGATCACAAGCAATTGGTAACATAATAAAACTAAACATTATTATGCTGCAACCATAAAAGATATATTATTGGGTATAATTCACTATATCACATGTGTAGAGATCACATTGAAATCCTAACTTATTGCATCATACTTTTAGAGTTACCCTTACTTTAGGCACATCTATATCATTATACATCGAGCTTTTCATTTCAACATATTTATATTTTAGAGTGAAATACTCTATACCAAGCTTTCATTTCCATATCCTTATAGTAGGTGGCATTATGCACTCCCCCACTCAGGGAACTCATCTTTTAATGTCTTCAAAATTTATACCTGCATGAAATGTATAATGCCTTCCCCTAAGACATAATTTTCTATCACTTTTATACCTTTATATTGGGGACAACATGCTTTCACCTCCATAATAGTACACTCTTACATTACCTTACCTTCATTGTACATTGGGGGCACCTTACCTTTCCTGCATGCATTCCACTTTGCTACTAGCATCCACTCTGGATCTATATCACCTTCCCTACACAATTTTGTGTTTGTAGATGCCATATTAGAAGAATAAGCCACTATAGTGAGCTATTTCCTTACATCTATGTTATACATGTTCTCACATACTTATCTTCATGCTCATCGGGTATTATATTCTTTGGTCATTTCCTAACATGATGATGATTTATAAATGTATACATGTAAATAAGACATAGAGATTAGCTCATAAAATTCTAGGATTTTCATAACTTCATTAGGACTATCTTAGCTTCAATGTTAGGATTGTTATAGCTTTCTTAGGAGAGTCATAGGTTCATTAGGACTATATGTTACTATCTTAGGATAGTGAAAGGTTCATCAAGACATTCATAACTGCATTAAGATAGTCATATGATATTTAGGACAGTCATATGTTTGTTAGGACTATCATAACCTTGTTAAGATAGGATTTAACTTCATCTAGGCTTTCATAACTATCTTAGGATAGTCATAGCTTCATTGGGACTATCATAACTTCACTAGGGAAATCCTAATGAATGTATGAAAATCATAGCTTCATTGGGACTATCATAACTTTATTAGGGTAGTCCTAATGAATGTATGATAGTCATAGTTTCATTGGGACTGTCATAACTTCATTAGGGTGGTCCTAATGAATGTAAGATAGTCATAGGCTCATTACAAATGATAACAATAGTACTCAAATGATGAAAACAAGTTATGTTCTATTTTTGTAATATGACCCTAGAGGATGGAAGAAGACTAGTTAAGAAAAGTGGGTTGTCATTATTGCTCATATGGAACATATATTTTGTGATTACCATAGAAAATTTAAGAAGGTGGTATCTTAAAGAGTTAAATCAATACTATTCTAGCCAAGTGGTATGCACTAGATGTTGCTTAGTGTGTAAAGAGTTAATTGCTAGCTCATCTAATCGTATTGAAGTTGGAAATGCTTGCTTGGAATCATTAAAAGATGAATTTACTGATTACAAGTCACAAAGTGAACTCAATCATGCTGGAAATTTAGCTCTTCCCACTCACCAACATCAAATTCATGTAAAAAATTGCATTTTGGGGGTATGGAAATTGTTAATAATAAAGCTAAATAAATAAATTGGAGCAATCTGAAACTCCCTTGAATCATATGATATTCTTAGCCCAAGAATCTTCATGATAGGCCTAAATTTTAGTTGCCTCATAATTTCAACAAATAGTTCACATCTTCTAGTCTTATTTAAATTCTCAAAAATAATCTCCATATCCTCTTAGCATATCATTGACAAGTACACTTTGGAATCCTATCAACCATTATTTTTAAAATATTAGAACCAATATCAATCAAGAACTTAGGATTTCTATGCAAAACTATAGGAGGTGTTCTCAAAGGTAGATTTTCCTCAACATTAAGAATGCCAACAATATTGGGGATAGATGGTGTACCTTCAATTAGAGATGAAAATGATGACATACCTTGAAATTGAGATGTAAAATATGGTGTACCTTCAACTTGAGATGTGGAAGATGGAGTGTCTCCAGCTTGAGATGTGAATGTTGATGTACTTTCAACATGACATGTCATAGATGGTGTACCTTCAACTTGACTTGTGGTAGATGAAATGCCCCCAACTTAGAGATTTAATTATCTCATTACACAAAGGTTTTGTATATGTTGTCTTTGTGATGCCAAGTACACATATCTCTTACATTGCATGGATGTCTCATGTTCATCTTTAATAGGCATGTATTCTTCTATGGTGTTAAATTTCCTTCCTTCATAAAGTTACCTCATTCTTTCTCTTTTCTTTGTATTCTTGGCTTCATTCTCATCCGATGTTAGAGTTTTTGGTTGTTTCGTTGACATCCATTTTATTATCATTTAAAATTGGTAATCTTTGATTTGTATGACCATAAGAATCAAGGATAGTCATATTCGTTCCCTAGGAATGTATAAATATATTTATGACACCCATATGTTCTTAGGTGTGCCAACATGAACCGGTGTAGGAATGTGAGATAGCAATGCAATATATGTTCACTTGTGTTGACATGGACCACTTAAGGTGTGCACAATCACAAATATGAAAAGAACATGATCAAATGAAAATTATTGCAATTGAACTATGTGAGAAGGATACAAGCACAAAACACATAAGCACAAATAGAATGCACCTTAATATTGAGATTCAATATTACAGTTTGCAAATTATGTCACGTTCTTTTATTTTTTTCTTTAAAATCCTTTATTTTTTACTTTTTATGTAGCTTCCTTCAAATTTAATGTTGAATTCTATGTAAATCTAATAGGATTAGTAAAAATTATGAAATTAATGGGTCCATATTTTTAAATTTAAACAAAAAACTCATAATAAACATTTTAATTTTAGAAACATGAAAATATTAAACCTCATATAATCAAATTTGATCTAAAAATTTCAAAATTTTGTCTTCTACATTGTCAAACGAACAAAAAGGTGGTGGATAGGTGATGGAATATGCAAACTATGCTTCTACAAGATGTCAAAATCATGAAAATTTGCTTTGTCGAATAATGTGTAGAAACTAAACAAAATGAGAGAATGTGGGCTTGAAACATGGGTCACATGCATCTGTTTACCATTTTTAGTGTAGGCTATTTGGCACTCACCAAATTTGGCAAGCACCAAATCACCTTTATTGAGATTTTTCAACCCTTAAAAATTTGGGAAAGAAGATAAAGATATATAGAAGAGAAAAGAGAAAGAAAGAAGGAAAGGGAATGAGTGAGAGAGAGTCACACACACAAAGACACTCACCTGTAAAACCTTTACCCTCAATTGTAAACCCTAAACTCTATACTAATAACCTTGATTGTAAACAAAATACCCTAAACCCTACACCTCAACCCTAGATACCTTATACCATCAACCCTAAACCATACACCCTCGACCTATACCCTCAATTGCACTTCCAATACCCTCAACCCTATAATCAATACCATTAACCCTAAACTATAAACTATAAACCCTAAACCCTAAACCCTATACTAATACCCTCGACCCTATAACCCTATATGCTAAACCATCAACCCTATACCTTATACCCTCAACCATAAAGCCAATGCCCTAAAACCTAAACTCTACAATACCCCAAACCTATAATACTCTAAACCATATACCTTATGCACCCTAAAACTTGTTCCATCAATCTTGTATCCTAAACCCTATAATATACCTCGAACCTTGTACCATCAATCTTATACCCTAAACCCTAAATCCTAAAATCTATACCCTAAACCCTATATCCTAAACCCTATATCCTATACTTAGATGGGGAGAGAGAGGGGTGAGATAGATGGAGAAAATCATAATGGAGGTTGAATTCTAAGGAAGTCTTCTCTGGCATGACCAAGGTAGTTGCTAGCGCTTCTCATATGCCACATATATCATCACAATCTCACAAGATGGAGTAACTAACTGATGGCAGGTTAAACACTATAGATAATTTTGTCACTGATTCTATGGTATTGCTTCAAGATCATGTTTCTATTTCTGAGGTTATGGGCTCATAAAATAATATATCTAGGCCCTCACAAGGCAAAAAGAGCAAAGGAAATTCTAAATACTACTGTTGAAGCTCCTCTTTGCACAAGTATTAAAAGTATTAATGAAGCTCCTCTCATTAAGGCATGCCTTATCAAACAACAAGAAGCACACTTAGAATTAGTGAGAAAGGAAAGAAACTGAGAAAAAATTAGATTGGAGGGTGAACCCACATAAGTGGTGAACACTTTTGTGGGGGAAGGGAAACGTTGATTTTCCCCTTTTCACAAAGTGAAGGGGTTCGGCCGAACCCAAGTGTTCGCCCGAACCTTTATGTGGGCTCGGCCGAACCCCTTTGACTTATGCGCTTTAATAATAAAATAAAGGGGTTCGGCCGAACCCCCTTAACACAGATTAAAACAAAAAAAACCCTCATCCCTATCATTTTCACCGAGCAGAGAACAGTGGTCGGCAAATAGAGTGCGTGCAACAAACAGGGTGCGTGCAAATAAAAAATGTGCAAACACTTCACCTTCGAGCGAACCCTCCAACACATCATCTCAGGTTTTTCATAGCTCATATTTGCTGCAAAATTCATTTGTTTGAAAAAATTTAAAGCATTTTCAACAAATTCATTATCTAGAATTTAGAAGAATATAAATAGTTGAGTATACAATTTATTTTTGTATTCAGTTCATTTTTGTATTCAATCCATTTTTTTATATGCAATTCCAATGGATAAAGAAGGAAAAGACACTTAAACAAGGAAGGTATACAATCCATTTTTGTATTCAAGCATAAACAAGATCTTCTCACAACCTTCAACAAGAAATAATGAATTGAATTATTGATTTGGTAAGATTAACTTTATAAAGAAATTCGAAATAGGTTTTGTAGAGATAATGAGGCCACTAAATACCAAGATGATGAAATATGCAAAAATATAGTGGAAAATGTAAGCTAAGGCAGTTTAATAAATCAAAAAATCATTTTTTGAATCCCCTATATTGGTTACAAGCCCAAACTATTCTAAACTATTCTACATATACTCATTTTCATTTGACCACATTGTACAACCATTCTTATTCAAATGAGAAACCTAGGAAATGAAAGGCATGTAGCCTTCATGAGTGTATCATTCAAAGATGCAAAGATAAATTATCCAAATTTGAAGCAAGATTATGCTTTAGTGTGAGTATTGATTAATTTTTAATTACATTTTCAATAATAAGTAGTTGTAGTAATCTTTGACATGTAGTAGTAAAGGACTTTCTTAGTAGAATAAATCAAGAGAAAAAAAATGAGAAAAATGGACCACTATATTATAATAATTTGACATATAAAACATGCCTATGAAGTTGGCCAAAGAATAGAAATTAATTAAACTGATAACACAAGTTGATCTAGGTTGATCACACCAATATTATGTAGATGATGTGATAACAAAGGATGATTCATATGCTAATAAAACTAATTATTTTATGAGTAATTAATTCCTTATATATATTTAAATACTAGTTAAAATACATCTTTGCACCTTAAAATGAAAAAGCTACATGTGATTATAGGAGGCTTATTACAAATAAATCATGAAGGAATCTAGACTTAAGGTGATTGAGTAAGGAAGAGGTAGAATGGCTATTGAATTTTTATTATAATTTCCTCTATTAAATTCTTTTCAAATATCTACTCGGTGATGTCCCCTACAAGTTCAAGATGCTTCAATTTCTAAAAATTAAAAAAATATCCTATGTGTGAAGTTGTGTTGGTCATTTTCATGAATTTCTATCAATTACCATATTGTTATTTTGATGGATTTTCATACCAATATTTCATCTCTACCATCTCCATTTTTCTTTTTCCATTGGTCTATTGGGCTTCATCCTCAAATTATAATCTTTCAACTATTCTTGATAATCCACTTTCAACCTTTGTTAAATTTATCTAAGTATGGATTCTATTGGACTTCAATTTTATTGCGGTTGTCATGCTAGTAATCCAATCCTTAGTGTTTCTTAGTGACCTAGAATATTTTCTATTTCTAGAGTGTTTGGCTTGACCCTCCATTCAAACCATTCTTGTCTCCATATTCTTTGACCCCTCTTAGCTCTATTGTATTCAAGTGTTATATTTTCTAGGATTTTAGACTTGGTTATATCCTACCATACCACTCCCTTTTAAACTTAAAAATCCCAATCCATTTTAATCCAAATGTCTATAAGTATTTTTGCACCAATTTTTTCATCTCTCAACCATCATGTCATTTCAATCATTCCCCAAAAACTTCACAATCTTATTATTTGTATTTACTCCTTGTAGTATTGGGAATTTAGTCTTTCCAATCCTTAAGTACCATCCCTTTCTAACCCCTATTATCTTCATCCTCTACTAGCAAAAAAAAATCTTGTGTTTTAGAGTTCTAGAATTGATTCCATGCGTCTAAATTTTTATCCATCTTTTATTTCACAATGTCAAAATCATGATAATGCCATCTTTATATGATGCTAACATCATCAATTTTTAGAGTAACTACCTATTGAGACATACCTACTAACATCATTTTTTCATTCTCCAAAAAATAAAAATATATAAAGCTAGAGAATTCGACCTTATTTTTCCCTATTATATTATTTAATACTCCCACAAACCCCAACACCTAGTTGAATACTTTTCCTATCTTTTAGAGTCAAACATTTGGCCTTTTATATTTTTATAAAAAAATTAAGGTCATATAGATACATTAATCTCAACATCTCGATGATTTTTCCTTTATTAAGGTCATATAAGAAACATTTTATTATAATTGTGTATTATGGACCTCCATTTTTATTTAAGTTTTTTTATGGATTCATGGAATCTTTGAGTTTGTGTTTTTTGTTCTTTATATTAATTATTTATTAGTTTGCATCTAAGACGTGCTATAAAATTATGTTACACTATGTAGTTCATGCTAGGATGAGAAAAATTTCTAAAATAATATGTGGGGAATTTAAATTGATTGTGGATTATCAATTAGGGTGCATCATTGGGGTAAAAGGGAATTTGAGAGTGTAAGCTCTAAATGATAAATCCAAGTGCATTAGACTGATTTGAATGTTAGTATTTTATTCATTTCATTAAGGTTTCATGTATTCAAGATAAATTTGATAGTTGAGGGTTGGACATTCTATTCATTTAGAAATAAAATAAAAATATATATGTTAGTGTCATATTATAGTGAAGTAGGTTTTATTCCATCATCCATAAATTTAGTAATATAAAGCTATTAAATCCCTAGAGAGTGTTATTCAATACATAGTATTTGTATAGGATTTTATATGATACTATATAAATATTAGGTAAATTATTATTGTGATAAACACAATATATATATATATAGGGATGAGTAGCTTGCTTATATCTAGAGTCACATCATTTGAACTAACTACCAAATTAGAGACCTCTTATATACTAAATTAGTTGTGTTCCTATATTTAAGATCTATAGTCCAAATAAACTTCCAAACTTAGTAAGGCTCAAAGAAGAGGAGGAGGCTTTATCCAAGTCATTCTATCTACTCTAATTTTTCTCCCCCTTAGTCTAAATATATAGGCTACTTCCCCATTGCCTACATTATTCCTAGACTGGGACATTATGGTAGATTTCCTTAATATCTAGATGGTTGCAAGAAAAATACCCAACACAACACCACATCCTCTACAAAAAATAATTCAATTAAAATTTTAAGATATCCATGTCTTCTTGAAAAACATCAAGTTATTTGTACTTTGTACATTACATTAGGCAAGTTATTCCAATTATTCTCTATTTATTCCTCATAAAGAGAAAACTTTAGATAATGACATCATATTCTATGAGTCAAATTTTGAGCATACTTACTATTGTGGGATTGATGTACTTGCCTCTCTTGATTGATATTCTAGTGTACTCACCACTATTTTCATGATTCCCAATATATTTTGGTTTTGTAAAGAGAGAAAAATAGTGTTCAAATTAAGAACATTCTTTTAGTGGACCTCACATGATGATAGGATCTAAGGCACTTCTCATCACACAAAATCTCCATCTTGGATCCAATTCTAGACTCTCATACATTACACCCCCAAGATTAAGAAAATGACTCATACATCATTATATAGAGTAAACACATTTCAAAATATAAAGTCACCATTTCTATAGGAGCATATGTTGAGCATATGTGGAGCATATGTGAAATTATCCAGATTAGTAGTCTTAATGAATTTATTCTAATCATTTTTTGTTCTTACATAATCAGAATCATTGAAAGAGAGAAAAATAGAACCATAACATAGAGATAATCAATAAATTTTGCTACAACTATCAGAAAAAGAAGAAAGAGAACTAGATATCTTCAATAGCTCAATAAATGAATTAATACATAAGTTATGAGGATCACAAGATTGCCAACGAGGGTCCTATTCTTGTGGATCTTGCTATAGTACAACTTAACAATAAAATTCCTCTAGCATTTCCAAATCTCTCTATCCCTTCACCTCCTATCATGCCACTAAATCTTATGTACAATATATATTGAACTTCAAAACATCACACTATGCACTTTGTAGATTATATTAGTTACTATTCTACTAAGTATTTATTTATTCCTCATCAAGAGAAAACTTTGTACAATGAACCACATAATGACATTATTCACACAATTCCTCCACATGAAGAAGGTAGCCCACCTTTTAAAAAAATCCAAATACAAGGTATAACCTTCTCTACATGTATTCTACTAAACCAATATGAATACACAAGCATTAAATTGAGTTAATCAATATAATTATTTGACCAAATATTGATTTTTTGAACCTTTATGATACCAATGTTTTCTTGTAATAACTCAAAAAATTATTGAAAACAATATTGTACATACTATGACGAATGATATTGATCATCACTAACATGTAAAAATTGTGCTCCCTAACTATCTTCTTATTTATTTTTTTACTATTAGGGGCACGCCTATATGTGATGTGAGCAATAATAGTTTATCTGAATAGAATTGTAATATTAATATGATTTAACTTCTTTTTGTGGCTGCAACGTGTAATTTTATATAAAATTGACTATAGATCTATAATAGTTCCAATTAGGAAAAATCCTTGCACACCTTGACTTGTTGATCTAACCATCAAGAATAGTGGCTATGTATTGCATACTTATAAAAAATACTCTTAAAATCAGAAATAAAATTAGCAACTTGCTTCTCTTGTGACCAACTCACATCTAGAATCTTCACCTCCACTCTTCAAATTGTATTTTATAGTTATCTCATATCTCTTTTTCTCAAACATTTTTTTTCCCAGATCATTTTTCTTCCATCATGGGTACATGATATAAACTTTGATAACCCACCGCATTGTAAATGCTTCTCATTTAAACACATTTTTACAAAAAATTACAATCATTGTATCTAACACATTAAAATAAATCTAATAGGTCCTTACATAAATTTGGTATTTTAATTGTACCACACTCTTGTAAAATTTGGTTAGTATACAAAGTATAATTAATATTACATGTAATAGTTCATGGTAGATAAAAACTACATGTTGTATTTACAATATGTATTAGAAATTTTAAGAGGCATGTACTTGATAAAAAGGCTTACAATCTATTCAAATTCTCTTTGTGATATTTTTAAATGAATATATTTTTCAAGAAATTTTACACAATTTTGTTTGGCTACATTCCAATTAATGTTTAATATGTGGTGTGTGGTCTTGATCGCCAATTTTTTATTTTTAAACATCCTTTACATTGAGTGATACTCTAGAGTTAAAGTGCCAAAATAATTCAATTTCATCATTTGTGTTATTAATTAGCTTTTTATGAACTCATGGAATCGTACCATTAAAATCTCAAGTACCATTTTTAATAGGACTATCTAGTCTTGATCTTATTGCTAGTGTTTTTCACAATATTTTACAATTTATGCTTAAGTGAAGATGAGTTTGCCTCATTAATCAAACCTTTCTTAATTTATTTCTTACTATTGAGGTTTTTATTACTCTACAAGTAGCTCTTTTATCTTTCTACTTACTAGTAATCCTAATAGAATTAAGAGAATTAAAAAATATTTTAATAATAATTTTATTTTAATTAGAAATTTTGATCAAGCCTAAATATTTAATTTATTTTGTAAAGGTCTTATTTTTTACAACTTTAGTAATTTTACAAAAGTATTCATTGAAAAATTTTGAAGCTCAAAATTGAATGGTTCATGGTTCATTTAAGACTTTATCTTATGTTCTCGTCAATTTTAAGTAACCATTTTTGGGTTCCAGAATTATTACAATTTTATCAAGCTCATTAGAAAATTTTGAATATGGGATATCATTCTTATTCAGAAAGGTCCTCTCTCTTCTTAAGTAACTTGGAGATACAATGACTTTCATTTTTTTATGTGCACATGTTATCAATTTTATTAATATTATCAACAATTGGATCATGGAGTATAATTTTAATATCATGGGGTTCATTTCTACATTATTCAAAAATATTTCTAAATTTGAATTCTTATTTTTCTATGATGTTACTCTTTTCAATAGGTGTTTCATAACATTTTGCAACATTTTCGCTTTCATGTTCAACATTTTTATTTTCAATGTTAAGTAATAATGTTTTCCCTTTATTACTAGTTGTAGGAAATAAATCTTAGATGCAACCTTTATCAATGTTTTTTAAATTGTCTTTAATGACACATTTTGTTTTAGAGTGCACACGCATACTTGTAAATTTAAATTTTATAATTGTTTTAGATTATGTTTTTTGTGCAATCTAGTAATTATGTGAATGTTTTGATTATTAAAAACTATGATAGATGTTGAACATGTTTTGTGTTAATGGTATGGAAATATTATTGATGAGTAGATGAATTATTAGAATTGTTTTAGATTTCTATTCCTTATATCTAGATATATTATTTAAACTAAGTTCTCATTGCTCCTTTAGGTACACATACATACATAACATGGATAATGCAGATGTTCTGCCTCTGGAATCTTTGTTTGCAAATACCACTAATGAGATTAATAAATTGAAAGGCTCATTAGCACAAAATGCAAACCCAGGGATATATTCTGAACCATGCATGTCAATATTGCATAGTCTTGAAAAACTAAGAGATGAACTTGAAAGGACAAGTGCATTTTCTCCAGATAGAGTAGCTGCTATTCTTTCCCGCATGCGGGAAGAAGTACATGGTGAGGTTCCCCTTAAACAAATACAGGATAGCGTGACCAAAGAAATGATAAAAACCAATTGTTTTCCATTTTATCAAAGTGCACGTAAGGTTAGGGGATACCAAGTCACTAGATGTGTTGATCGTGATATGGCCTCATTGATCTACCCACGATTTCTCACAGCACATGGTCAATACCCAAACAATGACCAAATTCCATTATATTTTGTTCAGCAGTTGTATGTTGAGGTCCATTTGGGCCTCAACGTCAACTACCTGGACATTCCACCATATGCTGGTCAGGGGCGTGGCAAGATTGCTGATAGACCCACTTATCATCGAGCAGATAGACCGACCCCAGTGTTTAGGGTATTGGTTGGTGAGAGGTCTCCTGCTCTCACCCTAGCTCTAGCCCCCATAGCAGATGAGGTTGTCATTGCTTCCCAAAAGGAAGCAATTGATACTGTAGGTGACATTGCAGATGCCACCACTAGGATATCTGCTGATCGTGTAGGTCAGTATTTGATGTCTAGACATCCCCGACCCATGCCATATTCAGCACAGTGGACCACCATGGATCCTTTCACATAGCAGGCATCCCTACTCCCACAGAGCTTGAGGCACTTACAGGAGATATGGCACGCAAGACTCTGCATTGTTTGGCTGAGGAACTCTTGGAGGCATATGCCTTCATTGCATCAGACTATGGGATCGGTATAGAGAATGTTAGAGATCGTTTGGCATGTGGAGGTCATTCACTTCTAGGATCCCATCACTCTCAACCCAACACTAGTGCACATCAGGATCCACCATTTGATCATTCGATAGTTGCATAGACTATGGGTTTTACTGAGATGTTGGTTGGTGTCGGTTCGTTATCGTCGATGCCATCTCACCTACATAGTCCTCTCCACTCATCATTGCTGGCACGACATGAGATAGATGAAAGGGATGCAAATATTGATTCGTCGCTTGATCGTATAGTTGATATGGTGGAGGCAGTCGTTTCAGAGGACTCGAGTCATCTGATATCAGATGATGTGCATGTATGTGTGCATGTGCATGTTTCAATTCCTTTTTAATTATTTTTAAATTTTAGTTTTAATTTAACTAGATATTCATGTACTGATATATATGAATTTATATATTTGTAGGTGGACATACCTAATGCCACTCCTAGCCTTGTTCCAGATCGTACACATCGACGTGACTCTATGGATGAATCTGATGCTAGTGGACATGTGAGTTTTAAATTTTTATATATACATGCATAGATCTAGATACATATTTAATATAAATTATATGTATTTAACACATTTTGTACACCATTTTATTTGTAGGGCTTAGCACATCCATCCAAGCAGGACCATTCTCATTCAGATGGTCATTCGACTAGGAGTCGACATTCATATTAGGCCCTGCATATTAGATATATTTGATTATATGATGATCTTTCTAGTATTTGAAATTTGATTATCTCTAACTTACATTTGCTATATATGATGATTTTTAGTATTCGACATTTCCTTATATGATGATCTTTAGTATTCCACATTCAATGATCTCTAACTTACATTTGCTTTTATGATATACATACATTTGGAACTTTGCTTATAACATGTTACATGTTTATATGATATATGTATACATTCACTTATATTCAATATACATGTACATTTGCTTATTTGATGATCTCTTACAACTTACATTTCCTTATATGATATATACATTTGTTCTCTCTAGAGTAGAATTTTAGGAAATGAATGCCACTTTATAATTAAGTTCATTCACATGTTGATCACAATAAATATTTTGCACACGCATGCCTTGGATATATATGATCTTGAATGTTTTCTTTCTATGTATATAAAAATAGAGCCATATACTCATATAAGAATTTAAATATGTACAATAATGATTATAAAATACATCATTTAAGCACAATAATAGGAATTAATTCACTAAATTGTAATAAAGTATTAATGGACGATAATGAATAATAATGGATCTTAATTATGGTATATGATAAAATAATAATAGTGGTTTGACAAAATTATTTTAGTGTCTTACAAGATGATGTTCAAAATAACATTGTTTAAAAAAAAAGAACTTAAGAAGAACGGATTAAAAGAGATGAAAAAAATAATGATATGCCTCAATTAGGTGGAGGAATAAGAAAATATTAGGTGGTTGATGATGATTGGACTGAAGAGATTATTTGTGTAAAAAATACACAAGTTAGCTCTCAAAAGAAGAATTATGAGGAAAATTTCATATGAAATATAGAAGATGATGGAAGAAAAGAAGAGGAGGAATGTAGAAAATGATTTAAGAAAAGTAAAATTAGGTGAAAAATGTGATTGATTGTTTTTGAATACTTAGTTATATTGACATGTGAAGATCAACTTTATCTTAATATACATGTAGATTTTATGCACCAAATTATGTAGGATTGAGGTTAAAATGTATCCAATGCATGTAATAACTTATAATAAAATAATAAACAAGAGGAATCCCTAGTATTCAATAAGACATTTTATTTTCTTAGTGGGTCTAAGATGGGACAACCAATAGACACAAAGAGAAGATATAAGATATGCATCAAGATCTATTGTAAAGAAAGATGTAACCACATATTCTCAATGCAAAAAATGGAATATTTCAACTTAGATATGTATGTAACCAAGTAACCCTAAAATCATGAAATAAATTTTGTACACAACTATACATGAATACATCTATGGATGGTACAAAATCCTACTGCCAAAAGATCTCAAACCAATGAAGGTACAAATATAAATTTGGAAAAAAAAGTGTTAATCCTAAAGAAAAATATGACTTAATGCTTCCTTGATACAACCATAATTTAACCAATCAAATCATTGTATTCCTCAATTTAATTTAAGCATAAATGTATATGACATATTCTTATACATATGCACTCTCTAATACTTATGGGGCAACCATATATTCAACCAACAATTAAATACGTGCACAATGAGGAGAATTGTGCACATTTTCACTATTCACAAACCAACACGAAGCATAAACATTCTACAAGACACTTTTGGGATTTTTCTTTTGCTACAACATTCTACAAGACACAAATTTTAATATTTTAGGTTTCTTTTTCTACAACAAAAAAGAAGATTGAGACAACATTCACTTTATATATATAGAAGACATGGACTAATTAATCAATGATTTTTCTTGGATGTATAGGAGAAGAAACATCTTGAGATGTAGTCATGTAACATCTCCTTGTGTGCCAATTGTCTTTTTTGTTGAGATGCTATATTTGGGGGATCATTGAAACTAACACTAAATTTTCTTCTACTCCCACCATCACTCTTCCAATGAATTTTTTTATGACAAGGTTTGCACATTATTTACATAACAAGTACTTGAATTCCATGGAACAAATATATAATTGGAAATATCTACTCAATTTAAGGTTCTCAATGTATTTCAACCCCTAATTTGTGTCCAACCAAATTTAAAACACTTGTCATCAACATATATTATAAGTAACTAAAACAATCCAGAGTTCAAACAAGTTACTATAAGTTCTCGTCTTGAACATGTATGTACATGTACAAGTGAACTTGAAAATCATGGATACAATCTAACTCAAACATTCTGGTTCAACCCGCTCTTGAATAACATGTAAATTTTTTTGATTGTCATCATTATCTAGTCTCCATTTTTTTCATCCACGTGCATGTGGAACTGCACGAAGATGTAGGGCGGTAGCAATTATAAGGTGACTATATTGATATACCTTGTTATCAACTTGATAGTCCACAAAATGAATCCCATGTTGAACAACTTTGACTTGTTTTAGATATATCCCTTGCAAAACAACAGAACTTGCACGATAAACATGAACCTAAGGTAATACATGTGCATGTGTACAACATTTGTGTGCTCAAGGTTTGTACAATATGCATTTAATGTTTTTAAGGTAATGTACACAATGTATATATCTAATTTGAAATTCAAAATCACCTATGGGAAATAAAATTCCATCATTTGTTTCAGGTCGTGTTAGCTTATTCCTCTCTTTTGTGCAATGCAGTAAATAATAGCTAACACCTTCTATGTTTCTAGGCTCTGCTATAACTGCAAAAACATCTCCTGTACACCAAATTTACACAATAAAATTCTAAAAAAAATAGAATTGTCTCTACACAAGTTAAAGATCATTAAATTTATATAATATTTAAATTATTGAAAACTTACACATGTACCTTTTCTAACCAATCCTGAAATATGGTCATAATCAATTGAAATCAAAGGAATGTCTTGAAATATTTCATCCTCATTTTCATCATATGTGTCTGAAACAAATAGTGGCACCATATCCCATTTACTAACATATTCAAGTTCTTCATTGTTGCATGCATGAGAGTTTCCCGCAATGCACTTAGTGTAGAAACAAGAGTAATCTCTCGTGTATAATGTCCATCCAGGGTGACTATCTGAACTCATAACACAATGCAAAGATCTTTTTTTTCTACCCTCTTCCATCCATGCATTGATCTTCTATCCACACCTAGATAAATGTAATTGCAAAAAACTTATATGAACTTGAACATGTGTGTATATATATATACATGTGTAAATTTTAAATTTAAATAAATTTATTTTTTTAAATGTAATTTATACATACCTAATATCTCCCAAAACACTCTATGTAGAATG
Organism: Sequoiadendron giganteum; assembly: GCA_007115665.2. Taxonomy (NCBI): domain Eukaryota; kingdom Viridiplantae; phylum Streptophyta; class Pinopsida; order Cupressales; family Cupressaceae; genus Sequoiadendron; species Sequoiadendron giganteum. The sequence goes on from CM021102.1 coordinate 658,080,882, forward strand.
TTTCGGTTTGTTCTTGAAGATGTGCTGACCTCATTTGATGCAAAGTGTTTCTTGCACCATTCGACAACATCATGTGCATCATCTATATGATCTTCTGAATAACTCATTTAATGCTTTCTTAAAGCACGTTTGATGCAAGCTCCTGCGCCATCATGTTCACCCTTTCCATGCCCACTCTCAAAGAAACTCCAAACATGTGGTATGTTGTAAATTTTATGATATCTAGAAAGTGCATAAAATTTATGTGATGATTTGAATTGTGTCACACATCCATCTGACCATACAAAATGTTTTCAAATTTTACACCCCTGCTTCTCAAATTCTCAAAAAAACATTTTGTAAAACAATGTTGTACAAAAAGTGTGTCATGCTCTTTATCATCACTAATATAAAAGTGATATTCTTTCTTGATGGCTCATTGTTCATCTGTACTCTCAACACCATCTAATTCCAATTGTGTATGTCGATAACACACATGAACCATAATAGCGACCTATTTTGAAAAGTAATATTCTGATTGAATCTCTTTTTGATGTACAAAGAGTAATTTTCTGCAAAGTCAACTACTGATAGAACTGTTCCAAGTGGGAAAGTATCTCTTAATGTTTGAAATTGATGTGCTTGCCACTTAGCATAAAAGGAATGTTGTATGTATGGTTGTATCAATTTTTCAAAATCTTCCATAAATTTCCCAATAGGTATCTCCTCTTCTACATAGTTTAACCTTGTGGATTCTTTCCCAAAATTTGTTTGAAACTTTACATACTTGTAACTTTTGCAATTTACTGTCTTTGTTAGGTCAACATTTTCATTTGTTGAAGGAAAGTTAGCCAAATTTCCACATGTTTCATAGATTCCTTTTATGCATTTTATTTGAAGTCCATTTTCATGATCACATAATAGATCCTTTATGAACAAACTTACCTGTTTAGGAGGTGCCTTTTGAAAACCATATCTTTCTTCTCTCATCTTTCGAAACACCTGATAGTAGAGATCAAATTCAATGTGATAACGACAACAACAAGTTTCAAAAAACTTGTTTGTTTTCACACAGTATGGCTTTAACCTTTCAAACATTGTTTGCCCAATCTTTATATGAGGATACATATTACAAAAGTTCATATACATCTCAAGTTGTGTTATGTCTAGCCAATGTTTAATATGTTCTTCATAAATACCAAGTCCAATCCTATGCCTCATAACATCTCTAGTATTTGATGACGGATGGGTTTGATCATTCCAAAAACTTGAGATCAAGTTCCTAACAACATCTTCAATCTTGTCAGAATGAGGAGCTCTACACATAATTGTCCAATTTCCTTCAGAACTATCATCTAAAACCTTTCTCTTTTTCTCATATTTTATTAGTGTGGTTCTACTATAACCAAATTCAATGGAAAGTGCTGACATTTTTCTTTTTCTGGATATTTCTTTATTTAAAACAGATGTCAAAATCACCTTTCTTGCAATGGTTCTATCCATTGATCGAGATCATTTCCCAATGGAATCTAAACCCTTTTTTACATTTTCAACAATATCTTTTTGTAGTCTCATGTGTTTCCTCTTATTTGATGCAAAATGTACACCCAAAAATTGTAATGACTCTTTCAGCTCATCACGAAGAAGTAAGCATGATAACAATTGGGTTTTTCAAGTGTTTCAAGATGATTGAAATGATCATGGATTATTCTATTAACAGATTTAGTCATTGACCTCTTACTTGTATTTTTAGGTTGGTTGGCATAACATTTCAGTTTCTCCATATCCATTTCAAGTAAATGATCTAAATTTCTATAAGAAATTTTTTTCCCCACTGTTTCAGCTACTTTTATATGCTCATCCATTGGTGTAGAAGGAAGTGATCCTGACCCCTCTCCAACATGCATTGTTTGAACTCTGGCCTCCTCCCTATCTTCAAGGCATGTGTTCTTCAACTGATTCATTTGGTCCAATATCTAGATTGGGCTCGACTTCTGCTTGAGAAATTCCTGCTTGTTGAGCCATTTGTACATATCACAAAATATTGTGCAAAGAAAGTGAGAGATGGTGATATATAAGTGGATTTGAACATATGAAATCAAATGAAATCGAAGATTCTTGAACTTAAGAATTCCATGGAAAAAATGCATTTGAAAAGGATATGATTCTAAGATGGGATATATGAAAATGGTATGATATATGATGTGATAAGATAAGAAAGCAAGAGGTCAAATGCAACTCTAGGTCCAAATTTGGTTACGATGCAAGGCTTGACTTGTGTTATGATGGATAAACACAAGGGAACAATGATCAAGAGAGGGTATGCAGGAGATGATGGACTCCAAAAGGATTTCCCTAGACACGCAAGGATAATGGTATTTTCCCTAACTTGAAAGTCCATGATAAACCTTAAGTGATGTGGGCGATAGATAAAAAAATGGATTGGTTTTGAGACCTATGAAGAGTATTGGAACTTGTGCAAGAGTTAAGGGTTATATTTGATCAATGATGACTATGCAAATGACTAAATTCATGGAATGTATGCAACTTGGAAATTTTAGGCACGATATGATCTTGATATATATGCAAGGGGTTGTACATGCAAGACCTAGTTGAAATGATATATATGTATACATGGACTATGTGATATGATCTATGTATGCAAGAGTAGGAATATGTAAGGACTAGGATGCAATGAAAAGGATATGATTCTAAGATCCAGGATATATGAAAATGGTATGATATATGATGTGATAAGCTAAGAATGCAAGAGGTCAAATGCAACTCTAGGTCCAAATTTGGTTACGATGCAAGGCTTGACTTGTGTTATGATGGATAAACACAAGGGAACAATGATCAAGAGAGGGTATGTAGGAGATGATGGACTCCAAAAGGATTTCCCTAGACATGCAAGGATAATGGTATTTTCCCTAACTTGAAAGTCCATGATAAACCTTAAGTGATGTGGGCGATAGATAAAAAATGGATTGGTTTTGAGACCTATGAAGAGTAGTGGAACTCGTGCAAGAGCTAAGGGTTCTATTTGATCAATGATGACTATGCAAAGGACTAAATTCATGGAATGTATGCAACTTGGAACTTAGGCACGATATGATCTTGATATATATGCAAGGGGTTGTACATGCAAGACCTAGGTGAAATGATACATTCTATGTATGCAAGAGTAGGAATATTTAAGGACTAGGATGCAATGAAAAGGATATGATTCTAAGATGACATATATGAAAATGGTATGATATGATGTGATAAGTTAAGAATGCAAGAGGTTAAATGCAACTCTAGGTCCAAATTTGGCTACGATGCAAGGATATGACGTGGATAGAGGACTAGGATATGACGTGGATGGAGGATTAGGATATGACATGATTAGAGGACTAGGATATGAAATGAATGAAGGACTAGGATATGATGTGAAAGGTTGAATCCCTTGTCAAGGTTAGGGTGGGTATGACTAATAGAAGGTTTTTGTGACTTAGTGTCATGGATGGTGTTAGGGGACTCTTGATAGTTTGACTGTATTGATTCAAATTTGGAGGATGATGTTCATTTGTTCATGTTGTCTGAAAATAGTTGGCAAACACGTGGTGTTGTAAAGAATGAAAATCAACCACATAGAAGACATTTAGAAAAAAAAAATCCTAAGGCTGCAAGGATAGTATTCTTTTAGATCCCATGAACCGCATATCCTTAGCGAATGAATTTCAGAAGCTTAGCCCCACGAGCTCCCCCTTACATTGCACTCACTTCTTAGGGAAACCAAGCCTCCAATCTCCATGAAACTCCCATGGTAGATTGATCATTTCTACTAAGAACTATGCAGGTGCGGGTGCCTTGGCAACGACCGTTGCTGCACCAAAGAATAGAAGGTTTGTGGTTTTCTAAAATAAAGGATTTATTTCGGGCACCCGTTCAGAAGGCCACGCGAGAGGCATTATCATCCCAATCTACAGAGGTTAGGCTCTGCAGGTTTCGATGCACCACAAGGGTACTGGGGAGTCAAGGAAGTTTTGTAATGCTAAGCTTTCCTTAACATTCAAATTTATAAAACGGTTGGGCGTCGCTTGGCTTTAGCGCATTCCCGGTTTGACTCGCTTTGGGGTGAGTACTTTTTCCCACCAAAGCAAGCCCAAGATCTAAGGCTTAACAAAAGCGAACCAAAATATTCATAGTTCAATTGATCTTTGTTTAAAAACAAAGAAAGAGCACATGAATATTTCAGATCACACTCGCATGGTGTTCTTTTTAAACCAAAATCAAAATGTGAACAAACAAAGAATGCACAAGGTTCATTTTATCCATTTGTAGTGTTTGTCAAGCAAAGGGGTTAATTTTAACTGTTTGTAGTGTTTTCTATCTAAGAGTTAATTTTAAACCCAATGAAAAATAAAGTGTGTTGTCCTTTTTAACCCATATGCATTTGCATGTCTATTCTTTTTTAACCAATGCGTGTAAAATGCAAGTTGTAAAGAAAAAAAACAATTAAAATAACTTTTAGCTAATTCTAGCTGGACACATGCTAAAACAAATAGATTAGTAGCACAAACAAAAAAAAACTCTAATCTAGAAATAAAGAAAACAGGAAAAAAAATTTTAAAAAAAGATAGAAAACCGGAACAAAAATCTTAGATAGTGTGGTAAGTCTATGAGCCTCTTTGTACCTAAGTAGATAGTCAAGATCTAGTAAATTTAAATATTTTATTTTTCTTCTAGATAAGGTATCCCATTCCGAGAGATCGTTAGGATTTGTGTCTCAACCTTTAATCCCTATCTATTAATATTGAACAAAATCTAATTTTCAAATTATAAAACAACAAATATATATAAATTTCAACACTCATAATTTAATTTTTGGCTTGGAACATGTTAGAATAGACATTAATTCTAAGAACATGATAATTACAATAATATGCATCTCTTTCACATCTTAATATTTTTAAATGGGCACAATCATATAGAACTCATTTTTATGGATGAAAAATATATTATAAACTTGGGAGTAGATGTTAAAATTATTCTTAAAATAAATTGGGAGGAGCTTGGGAAACCAAATTTACATGATACTCCCTATGATATAGTACTAGATGAGGGAGAAGATCCAAAATTTTCATTAGCACATGGTATCTAATATAAAGGTCAACCTATTGGGTTTAAAGAAAAAATAAATTTTGCGGTGTTTGAGATTCAAAATGACTCTTTGGTGCTTTTAAAATGTTGTTTAATCTCAAATTGGTTCATGTAGAATGTAATGAAATCTTTGACTCCAAAAAAGAAGAATTAACATTTTATACATCATGGAGGGCTAGATAGTGCATATATCTTTGAATATGAATATAGATTAAGATTATGATAAGAATATATAGCAAAAGAAAGAGATGTAGAAGAAGATGACATATTTAGATGGCTATTCATTGAGGAAGCTACCTAAGAAAATATCATAATCGCAAATTTTCATATTTCTTCTTGTAGATTCATATCTCTCTTGGAAATGCTTGTTGATCCATCTTCCCAAATTTTCTTTTTTCATATATCTAAGGGATGCACTTATTGCTATAAATTTTTTTTTTTTTTTATGTTGCACTCATCTTAGTTCTAGATGCACATAGGATAAGAGCACAACCATATTAATCTAATGTATTTTTATTTGATTATTTGTGGAGGTAAAAATACCAAATTAGGGATTTGACAATATTGGTAAGAACCAAAATTCACCCCTTTCCCTTTGTGGAACTAGCTACATGTATTCTTGGAAATCTCTTCATATGAAGGTTTTGTGTCTTTTCCTATCTATCATAATTATATTATCTTAGAGTTCAGTTTAAATAACATTATGACCATTTTATATCATTTAATTTATTTTACAAAATTTATGTGTTATTCTACTATTTAGTTTCTTGTTATTGGTTGTGTATTTTATTCTTATTTTATAGACTTTCAATTTTTTGCATAAACTGGTATTTTTTATGTACTTGACAAAAATCTATGTAGTCATATAGAGGTCTTAATGTAGTCATGCTACCATCTAGGAAACATGATTTGATTTTTATTATCTTCTATTGATTCATATTCTAGATTCCTATCACATGATTCAAGATATCTATTTCTCAACTTTCATTCTAGGTTTTTCTTTGTTTATAATTAAATCCCATTTTTAATATTTTGTTTAATAAAAATATAGTACTTTTTTTTATAGGAAAAATAAAGTTGCATAGTTTATATAGGTGAAACCAATTTAGATAAGACCATTTACACTTGTTGATTTATCTATTTTGGATAGTATTTTTGTGTTATTAATCTTATCTAGGAATAAAGTGAGTTAAAACTTTCAACTTTTTATTTAGGTAATCAAATTCAATACATTTTTATTTTTACTATCAATATGTTTATTTCTTTATGAATTATTTCATTGTTATGAAGAATATTCTAATTCTAATGTTAGATTATGTGTTAGAAAATTTAGAAAATATTATTTTAGATACATATTTCTACATTATATGTTCCTCACATATAAACTTATTTAGTTAATGTATGTTTTATGTGTATATTCATCGTACTGGTTAAATCTATCATAATCCAAAAATAGTTATTGTTAACTAATATGATTCTATTTATTATAATATTTATAATTTTTACCAATTTTTGTGTGTTTGTGGGGTGTTTGAGCTATCCCTGCCTTCTCAACTAATTATCACTATTTAGGTTTTTTAGATGAGTTTAGATTTTTTTTTTTTGTTGAATTATCTTGTGTCATCTTCTTTTATCCAATTTGGTTATACATAATGATTTCCCTACTATTGATTTTCATGTATTGATACAAAGGGAGATACCAAGATAGAGGAGGAAATACTGGTGAAAGATGGTGTTTCTATCATATCTATATAATTGATGATGCACAATTGGATGAAATAAATATAATAATTTAAAGAAGGACATAAACATAGATAGATGTAAAATTGGGTGCCACAAAAAAATACAAATAAAGAGAATATATTGTAGATCAAAACTAGTAAAATATTTAGTATAAGGATTCATAAAATCTAGTGATAACTTGCAGATTTTAGTTTTATAGAACTCATTGATGATGTGCATTTGAGTTTTCATTTCCAAAAAAATGAAATGAGGAACCTTCAATTTTCTTATATATCAATTATTTGATGCATTTTTCCTTGTTGCTAGATAAAACATATGATAAACTTGCTAAATTGTAAATAAATAAATTTACCCATATTTGACGAGAAAAAGAAGAAATAAACACATACCTTGTTTCCTTCTATGATAATTTGTCAAATTTTGTTTGCGTCTATTTTCTTCTTTATCTTTTCAAAATTTTCATTGAGCTTTGTTTTTTCTTTTTGCTTTTTGTCCCATTTTCTTCTTCAAAATACAAATGATTGATTTAAACCAACAACAATTTTTTCTCCAAAATGCAAAAAATTTGTCACAAAAACTTGAAAAAACTTAAAAAAACTTATAACAGTAAAAAAAATGCAACAATAACAAACATTATCAAAATATTCACAACAATAACAAACATTATCAAAATATTCATCATTTTTTAACCTGTAAAATGTCTTTTTCAGTTGACAGGCTTGGAAGCACGAGCGTCACCGTCGTTTACATAGGAGCTCGGAAAAACGCAAACAAACCTGGAAAAGATGTTTGACTTTCAGATGTATAGTGAGGGGGTTCAGCCGAACCAATTTTGTGTGGTTTGAACGAACCCCATTAAAATAATTTCCTTGATTATTTTAAAGAGGTTCAGCCGAACCCCTTTAAAAGGTTCGGCCGAACACCCTTATTCCCCAATCTCCCAAAAAGTTCAGTTTTTTTTAATAAAAAATTGTCTTTCGAAGCTCAATTTGAAAATGAAAATGCAGAAGACTTCAAAAACCTAACTAGAAAATGGTAGTCCTCAGAACAAGCTATCCAATGAATTAAATTTTAATATGTTTTGGTTTTATTATGTATTTTATTTTTTAGTTTTATTAAACATAGGTTTTTCACCGAAAATGAAGCTCTCTAGTCTGCACATGTGGAAAAATATCAGATTATCAAAATAAAAATTTTAAAAATACGTTGAGGATGGGTACTTTTTTCCTTGATCCATTAAAAAAAGAAAAAATGAATTTCAATACATACATAAAAAGTTATGTTGTATACAGTCCGCCTATGTCTAAATTGCAATTAGTTTGACTTCGAAACTTGATTAAGGAAAAAATATTCAATAAAAATCTATGAGACCAAATGCAAGTGCTAGATATCATAGTTACAAATCTAAATTTTAAAAAATTAGAGTTTTATCCTTTAAACAAAAAAAATTATGTTGTATACGGTGAGCGTCACTTTTTAAAAATGTTGTTTTATGAAAAATACCAGTTTTCGTGGGAGATTGAAAAAAAAGTGTAATCTGATTCCAAAAATTTTGAAAAAAATATTTTTAGAATCTACAGACAAAATGTGATGAGACTCTAGTTCTCATCATCTTCAAATTCTTCACGGTTTAGTCGCTATAGGTGCCCAAATATGAAGATTTAGTTAAAAATAATAATTGCAATGTCCAATTTGGCCAAAAATTGTAAACCACTATTGTGGGATCACCCTGGATATTAACTCAAAAGTTGAATTGGAGCAAGAGAAACTTTAAATTACTACAACTAGAGTTGGTTTTCATAGCAATACTTATAATATCAATGGAAAGGATAATGGGTTTTTAGGGATCAACAAATTTTTTGGAAGTCCTGAAAATCATAGCCTTTCCCATAGTGGTTGGATTGAAGTAGAAGATTGTGGTACCCTATAGATTGGAAATGGTGGATTAAATGTTATTAACAATGATTGATGGCAATTTTGATTGCTTGACTGTAGATATCAAAAATAAAGGAAGTGGGATTTTTGATGATCATGCAATTTGTGCTTGCAGAGGTATCAAAAGACCTTCATGTTATAACTTTGAAAATGTAGGTGAATAAGTGATAGTAGGAGATAATATAGATGATAAAAAAATAGGGAGAAAAAAATAGTCCTTGCTTCTACTTGGGGTAAGGGTAAGTGGGAAAAGCATATAAGCAATGAATTATTTGTTGGTGAAAGAAAAGTTTAGGATCATAATTAGATAGGTGAAATGTAAATACTTCAAGGAAGTTGATACACGATAATTATTTTGATGGATTTGATTCATTGAGATCTAGCTGTCTGACACCACATTTTAAAAACAAAACAAGCCATGTTACAACAAAAACTCTCATCTTCTCCATGGACATGGAAGGTCTTGTGGACTAGACTTTGACAAATTGGGAAACATGAAAGTTTACACATGATTACAAAGAGTCTGTTGAAAAAATTATAAGTAATGAGGTGCCATGACAGTAAATTCCACGTGAAGTTATGTCATCTAAAATATAAATTCATCTACCCCATCTACAAAATAATGTATCTTATGATATTAATGCCAAAAGATAATATATTCAAGTGCATCACATGGAAAGGTAATCACAAGAAATTTCCCTTCTGATAGCTTTAGAGACTCAAGTGACCATCCAGACCAGACCATGAACAAGGTGGATGTTGTGAAGGGTGTCACAAAGCATGTAAAGCTTAACAGAAGGAGAAAAGTTTACAAGATTTTGTTTCTATTGAAGAAAGCAACCATGGCACTTTGAGGAAGAAATATGTTAATGAAATTTTGGACTTAAATAGGCAACTTGATAATCATATTCAGTTGTAGGAAGGTTTATCTACATCAAAAAAGGGAAGGTTGCACATGTGTAAGAGAGGATGTCTCAAGAATGTATAAAATAGAAATGAATACAATCCTATAGATAGAGTAAAGTTTGAAGGTCAAAACAATCTACCTCCCATTCAAGATATCAATAACTACTATGCTTCTGAAAAGAGCAATTATTGCTCCTTTGATAATTCAGATGCTACCAATATGCCCTCTTTTGATAGTGAGCAAGTTATTGAAAGGTATAGTACTCATTTTCCTTCCAAAGAATGTGAAAATTGAAGTCCAAGTTTATTTAAGATTCACTAAAGGCTAGTTGTTTTGCACTCTAAACAAACAAGTTTGGCCCCATGTGATCACCATAGAACATTATTTGGTAACACCATCATAGATCACTATGAACATTCCTCACATCCTTATGAGTGCAAATGTTGTGGTCCACGTAGTTGCAATGTGAATACATCATCAAAGAGAGAGGAGTAAGAAGAGATGGAGGGAGAGGTAGATGTGAAGGGAGTGAGAGACCTAGAGAAAGATGAGATAGAGGGGAAGAGAGGTGAGAGATCTAAAAGGGGAGAGAGAGGTGAGATGGGGGATTCAGGAGGGAGGGGGAGATAGAGAGGGGGGGAAGAAATGGAGGGGATTTCCTAGAGATGGAAGGGGGGGAGAAGAAGAGAGACAAAAGAACAAAGAGAGAGAGGAATAACAAGAGATGGAGGGAGAGGTAGACATGGAGGGAGTGAGAGACCTAGGGAAGGAGGAGATAGAGAGGTGATTACCTAGAGAGGGGAGGGTGAGAAGAGAGAGAGATAATAAAAAGAGAAAGAGAGGTCTGAGGAGGGATGGAGAGGTAGAGAAGGAGCGATTGAGAGACCTAAACATGGGAGATGTAGAAAGGTGACAGGGAGAGAGAAGAAAATAATAGAGAAAATTTCATAAAGAGGGAAATATGGGTAAGGAGGGAGGGAGAGAGGTGGAGAGGGAGGGAAATAACTAGAGATTGGAGATATATAGAGGTGATATAACTATAGCCTAGGGAGAGAGGGTTGAGAGACATAGGGGAGAGATAGAGGTGAGATAGATAGAGGGGTGAGAGAGTTGGGTAATGAGACAAGGAGGGAGAGGTAGTGATCAAGAGAATGGAGAGAGATGGGAGAGAGAAGAAGAGAGAGGTAGGGAGGCAATGAAAGAGATGGGGGTAAGGAGGCAAGGCAAGGTAGAGAGGGAGAGAGGGTGGGAGAGACTTAAAGAGGGGAGAGAGAGAAGAGAGGGAGAGAGAAAGGGAAGTATCGGTAGAGAGGGAAGGAGGAAGAGAGGGAGTGAAAGGTAAAACCTCAACTATCTGTTGGGTGAAAATAGTGTAATCAACTTTTCAACAAATTACGCCATCTAGGCTTCAACCACAACTATGTGAGATATAATCTCTCCTCTCAGAAAGGGGAGGCACCCTTCTTACTGCTAATTAGAAGCTATAATAAAATTAAAGGAATACTTACAAAATGTACATTGTACTCATGAAATGGGGGGGGGTGTTACATTCATACTTCTCTTTTTTTTCAAAGAAGATGTTTACATGCTTCACTATGAAAAGCTTTAGATCTGAATAACTTAAACTTAAACAACAGCAGTAATGCCAATATTTCTATCTTGACAAATCAAAGCTTAGAAATACCAAGTATGATTTATAATAACAAAAGGTAAAAGGAAAAGGGAAGGCTCACGAAGGCACAAAGTCGTTCCGTAACCTTTTCAATGTTGAATCCGGTAGTAGTATCGTTCGCTGTATTAGAAGCACAAAGTCTTCTTAGACACAACAATTCCTCGAACAACAAGAACAATTACAAACACAAATTCTTGTAGATCCTTCAACAAAAATATTCAAACATAAACAAATCCAAACAATAAATGTAACACAAAGTTTACATCAACCACTTGAAGCCCTTTCAATCTCATACACCAATCACTACTGATATAATCAACACACAAAACGATCGATTCCAACACAAAGTCTGGCATGCAATCTTCTTCTTTATTGATTAGATCTGAATTCACAATATTGAGCACAAAGTCTCAATGCTTGTTTCAAAATAGCAGCACTTCGTTACAAAATCTCAAAAGGTAACTATTACAAAGGAAATTCCTCTTACTTATAGAAAGGAGGGAAGAGAAAAATTAGGGAATCAAATGAGTAAAAATAGGAAACCCTAATCTAACTGAGTGTAATTTATTTCTACGTAATCACACCTCATATTTTGGTGTAATTAAATTTTACAAAAAGACACCTAAAGTGTCAAAAACTATTTACAATGTGCAAAGTAGGGGACACCAAAAATGGCGAACACTAGAGACGAAAAGAAGACTATTGTTCTTTGCATTGGGTGCAGAAGTCTTCATATTTCTTTGTTGTCTCTCTCATGAACTTATCATCTGGTCCGACTTTAAAATCCACCAGTGTATGTATTTTGGTAATCAACTTCTTTGCAGACGAAGAAACCTTTTTACACCTTTCAAGATGAGCCTTGAAACAATCAAGTGAAAGTCGTAGATCACATACAGTGTGTATGGTGTTTTTAGTAAAACCTTTGTCATCCACCAGCTTCATGAAGGCTTCTTTATACACTTGAATTATTTTGCTGAGGGGAAGGAAGGTGTGCTTGTCATCAAGGAGATCACCTGGCAACTCTTCCATTCCATTTACCAGAAGAACCCAGTAGCCTTCAAAATCTTCTTGTGCCTGATGAATGTCATCAATCAAAAATTTCAATACCTCGATTCTGTGTTTGAGCGATTCTTTCACTTCCACATATTTCTCCTTACCAGGTATTACTCCATTCTTTACCAATTAGCTGATCTTGGATTCTTTCATTTTCAGCCATGACCATAAAGTCCTTTCCATCTGGGATAGATCTCTCACAAGTGATCCTTCCTCTTTGTTAAGCTCAGTCTGTAGCTGGGCTATTTTTATTTTCTTCTCACTTGCGGTGGTGATGACCTGTGTCCCATGATCTATGATCTCTTCAATAAACTCATTTAAGACTTTACCCTTGGCTACAAGATTTTTTTCCTTTTGAACAGTTGGTTCTTTGACATTTACCAAGGTCATAGATTGGGCATCACCCATTGAAGATCCCGCTATGTTTCTCAAGATGTTCGCATAGCGTTCAGCTTTCCCCTTGTATAGATTTTTAGCTTGCTCCATCTTGTCAAGCCTTCCTGCCAGAGCATCTAACACTACTTGGGCATCTGCTTTTGCACTTTCATTTGTTACCTTCCCAAGTTGTATTCTCTATATGGTATAATCTTCCATGTTTACATCTCCCTCTGCTTGTGGAGGAAATCCTACCTCAACAAACTTCTGACCAGCTTTATCAACCTGGAGTCTTGACAATACCTTAGCTTTTTTCTTTTCCTTGTTCTTGGGAGCAGGTATTTCTTCTAGGTCCAGCTCATTGGGGGAGATCATCTACCTTTTCCGTTTAGGAACCTGTGAAACCAACCAAGGGGGAAGGGAAGAAGCATACACGTCACTTGTTACTGCTAATTCCTGAGCCGCAGGGGCTCTTTGAGGAATAGTTGAAACAATAACTATGGGCGCCATTGTAGTCATTTTGGGCCTAGTTGTCTGTACGCCAAGCTGACTCTGCAAAGATTCATTCATGAATCTGCTAAACTCAGCCTCCGAAGAAATGTGAAAAGATGGAGATGACAAGCTAGGGAGGAAACTGGCAAACTAGATAGGTCATTGATATTTTGTGATCGGCCAATTGCAGAAGAAACCAACACCGTTGACACTATTGGTAGGGAAGAAACATCTTCTTCCCCTGTAACCATGGTAGGAAGAGGTGAAGAAGGAATGGGTGGAACAGGAGATTTAGGAATTGAAGGAGTATGAGGAAGTGAAGATACTGGAACTTGTTCGGTTTCACCTTGAGGAGGGGACAAAACCTACTCATCCTCTTGGTATTCCTCAACCTCTTGTGTTGATTGCTCTTCTTCTTCATTTGATGTGGTTTCTCTAGAGTTCTCATCATCTGATTCTTTGGATTCAAACTCTATATCTCCTCCTCTTCGTCTGAGGACAAATCCTTGGAAACAAGCTCCCTCTCTTCTGCACGAGATGTGGTAGCCCTTGTTTCTTGTATTTTAGTAGTTTGTGGAGTACTTTTCCCCATAGTGAACTTAATCCTTGGCCCTCTTTGTGACGAAGAGGGAATCGCGGCCTATTTTTCTTTGGCACGAGATTTAGGTGGTGGACTAGGTTTATCTTTAGGAAGCTCACCTTCAGAATCTGTCTTGAAGGCTTTTATCTGAAAACCATGCTTGTGGAGCCATTCTGCCATGTTGTGTAGGATAGGGTCCAACCTTTCTCTCATGTAAATACATTCTTTTTTGGACCATTGTATTGGAGGCAAAGGTTTCCTGACAATGTTGTCCTCATCATAGGCAGAATAAAGGACGTCACCCGGATCTATGAAATCTTCAAGCAAATCAACTATTTGGAGAGCCCTAATTTGATCAACTGTCAACCTGCAGAAATCCATTTTACGCACATCCTCTTCATCTCTACACTCTGCCCATATGTCTTCAAAATGGTAGACATGGTTGTGGCCTTTCTTAAGTTTCTTCTTGACATCCCTGAAGTCAAAGTCACGCCTATACCTATAGGTCTTGATAGTATTGATGTGCATCTCAGCTGAAACATTCTTGGCCTTCTGCACCGTTTTGATCGTGTACCTGCCAATGGTTAATGGAATCTTATACCCTGGCTTATGATTCTTTTGTCGTTCCTTGTACACCAAAATTGATTGCCTGCACAACTCCATAAGAATCCATTTATTTGATGGGTATATGGGAAGCATATAAGGGCATCCTATGAAACAACCTACCCTTATGTAAGTGAAGGTTGGAAATTGTAGAAACACACATCCCACCTTGCTGACTGCCTTGTAAGCTTCATCTGAAATCCTCTTCTTCTCCAGAGTTGGATCAAAAGTAAATAGCAAAGGAGCAAAGAAAGCATTTGTGACTCTTCTAAAATGATGGAAACTTTTCCTCAGGTTCAATTGGTAATAATAGTCATAGATTGGGGTAGAATGCCTATTACCTCTGGTAGATAAACCTGGAAACTATCTCATTACTACTACACCAGGAAGGAAGTCATATAAAACTTTAAGGTGGTGGGCACCTTGATCAGCTGCTCATGGATTTCGTCATTGATCTGCGTTCCCCAATCAATGTGTACTTTCCTCCTTCGGATGATCCAGATGTATTCATACATCCAATCTTGGAAATAAGAAGATCCAGGCAAGCCCTTGACTCTGCTTAACAAGGTAATCATATCTCTTACATCTTCTTTGAAGTCACTCCTGGGGAGTCCCTTAGGCCACCTAGAAACAACATGCCGAGGAGTCTTCAACCACTGTGAGTTAATCAATGTTTTGGCTTTGACTGGATCATTGCCAAATATTTCTTGAGCTCTCTGGATTGTGATAGGAGTGTATTGTTCCATTTGTGGAACTTTGAAGACTATGTCGAAAAATTCACCGTCAAGCCTCATTACCACTTGACCTGTTGAATCCCTCACCGTTTTGTCCTCTTCAATGTAGTGTGTAGCTACCTGAAGTACAAACTTCGTGTGATGTGCTGAAGTTGGAAAAGTTGAAACCATATGAAGATTGCTATGTACAATGGCTTTCAAATTCTCATCCCACGGCCTCTGTTGAATCCTCCTCACGAAATCTGCCAGATCTTGATGGCCGATCTCAGTGTCTTTGATTTCATCTACCTTGGACAACACCACGGTTGGAGGGAAAACGCCTTGGTACTTATACTTCATCTTCTCCTTATCTTTAGGAGATGGTGACGGCGTTTCAACTGACATTTAGGAGAGCAGAGAACAATGTATTTCTTATCTCAGAGGATCTTTGACTGAACTTTGGAAACAAACTACAAGAATGGCAGACGCAATTATTGTCAGGAAATATATGTCACATGGGAAAGCGTGAGATGATCAAGGCGATATGGAGTCACTGCGTTTTGGCCGTGTGGTGCAGAAAATGAGGAGCGGAAATGAGAGTGGCAGCGAAAATGAAGAGAAAACACTATTTCGAGTGTTAGATAAAAAAATGTAGATTTTGGTGCTCGGGTGGTGAAAATCACCGCTCGAGCACCAAAGTGATATTCCATTTTGGTGTCGAGGTGGTGAAAATCACCACTCGAGCACCAAGGACTTATTTCATTTTGGTGTCAAGGTAGTGAAAATCACCGCTCGAGCACCAAAGACTTGGAGTTTCGGGAGGCAATGTTGGTGTCGAGGTGGTGAAAATCACCGCTCGAGCACCGACATTGCAAAATAGTTCGATGTCTATTGGTATGTGGTGATTGATCATTGTATACTGTACACTCTTCATGTATCCTCGCCAAATTTTTGCCCTGCTTTTTCGCGGAATTACCGAAAAAGGGAAGAATCACCGAAAAGGGGAAAACCCCAACTTTGTATAACCCTAATCTGGAAGCTTCTAAAAAGTGGGTTATAAGGGGTTTGTAATAGAGTTATAGTGGTATAAGGAAATGCGATTATTCACAATATTGTAATAGGGTTTTACACTGGTTAATGAAATTATTGGATGGTTGCGGTTTGGTGGATGTAGCCCACATTGGGTGAACCACGTTAAATTCTCTGTGTGTATTATTTTTGGTTTATTTGATAAAATCTGCATTTAGCTTTTAGATATCTGCCTTTGAAAACCTAACAGTGTCGTGGCGGTGATTTTCACCGCCTCGACACTTGGGGTTGATTTATGTGAGGGTTTCAGGGCGGTGAAAATCACCGCCAAGACACCGGTATTACTTGGTGCCTTCGTGCGATGGCGTCGAAAACCCCGCCTATACACCGAAGCTTCAAATAGTTTAGAGAATGGGCGACTCTAACCATGGCGTGCTAGGTTTTGAACCGTAGGGAAAAATGATAGCAACACACGAGAAAGACAATGACATGAACAATGACATGAAGAATGCCAAAGACAAGAGAGAAACGAAAGTATTCAAAACCTAAATAAAGAAAACTAACAACCGAAACAAAACAAGGATGCACACATACCTGTGATAGTCGTGGTGAAGATGGAGGCACAAAACGCGCGTTGGGGGAATACACCAAGAAAGATCTTAATGAAGGCAATTGGAAATGGCATGGGAAGACACGAAGTATGAAGGGGAGACATTAAAAACAAAGTGAAGAGATAACTCATGTTAAAAAGTTAATAAAACCTAGAAACAAACTCAAGTTGTGCGCATTGAATGTGGCTGAAAGGACTCTAAACTCAACTCAAAAATAGGTGCTCGGGCGGTGATTTTCACCGCCGTTGCACCAAAAACAGTTAGAAGAAAATGGTGCCATGGCAGTGAATTTCACCGCTTGAGCACCAAAAACTAGAAAAAATAAGTTAACTCCTGGGATAAAAAGGAGTCATACCTTAAACTTGAACTTGAGCCTATCATCACCTACCCAGACTAGGTAGGATTAGAGACTTTGTAAAATGATTTTTGCCTCGTTTTGCGTGCTTGAAACACACGGTCCTAAGAAACGAACTAGTTTCATAGGGGGGTTATTCGTGAATCAAGCGCTGCTAGATTGTATGATAACACTATCCATCATCAATCATAAACCTTGAACTCTAAGCTTTAATCAAAGTGGGGGGGAGAGAGAAAGAGAAAGAGAATCTGGCTCTAGCATTCTAAAAATGCATTTTCATTTGGAAATACCAACCCTTTGGGTTGGATTTTCCTTGGGCATCCAAACCAAAGGGTTGGATGACCATTTCATGCCAAAGACATGTCTTTTTGAAAAGGTAAAAAAATTCACATTTTTAGTTGTGCTCTCCATCATGTTTGCACGTGTTTCAATGTAAATTTATAAAAATACTATGATGGCGTTAAGCTCTCTCTTAGCTATATATCCACATAATTTTTTTCACATTTTGATATGTTAAGGTTTTCATCTTTAATTTCTTTTGTTAGTGTGCCAGTTTTTTTGTCAAAACCCAACATGTGGTATTTTGGGTATAGTTTTTTACTCGTTGATCAATTTTGAAACAAATTACATTTTTATAAACTAGAATCCATTCTACATGTATTAAAAAATATATATTTTTGATTAGTTTCCAAAATTTTTAGGGGGAGCACACTCAAATTTCTATTTTTTAGGATGTGTCCACTTTGAAAATTAGTAAAAAATTATATATTCATTAAAAAATTAGTTACAAAATTTGGCATAAACTACATGGTGCTAGCTAATTTCTCACTAAAGTGATTTTTGAAATTCTAAAAAAGGTTAATATTTTAGGGGGAGCACACCAGACGCTATGATATTTTTTTTTGAAAAAAAAGGACCACTTTGTGTGCTCTCCCTTTTTGAAACCCTTAATCTTCATGATTTAAAAAAAATAGGAGTTCAGAAAGTAGATTCAGAGTACTACAACTCTTGTTCTTGTTACATCTTCAAATTTTGAGCGTAACTATCTTCATTTTCTTGTCGAATATTAATTTTATTTTTTTTTAGAAAAAAAGTGGCATCTTAAGACTCCCTCTTTGTATCACATCTTGGTGCACTTACCCAAGCATAATACCATATATTATTCCATTTATATGTAGTTATATTGCTCTTCACCATGTGTTCTACATGATATGATATATGTAGATGAATTATTGGTTACACAATCTCTTATCTTTTTTATCACTAGCTATAGTAGAATCATATCTACCACATGAGTAGATAATGAGGTATATCCATAGCTATCAACATCCTCAACTTCTATCACCTACATGTTAATAAAATATTGGATTTTTTAATTGAATTAGACATATCTATAATTGAACTATTTCCATGTATCTAGCAACAAACATAAAAGTATTGAGAACTAAAATACTTTGGCACATTTGTTTAAGTGTAGTAATGAGATTTATATGAGAACTTAATATATTTTCTTATAAAAATTGTTTCAACATCACACATGGAGGATATCCCAATATTGTAAACTTGCTTTGATGCCTTATTTTTGGTTAAGTGAGGTGTACATGATTGGTAATATTAATATAATGTGTAACCACATGCTCATATTGTTTCTCATGTTGGATGTCCTAGGATATGTTTATGGTACTACATGATAGTCTCTTGATGTTAAAAAAATAGTATGAACCCACTAACAATCTTTAGGGTTAAAAGTGATTTTTTTCATGAAATCATATACAATATCCATAAACTATGTGTAAGAATCATAAAGTAAATAAAACCATAATAAGGCTCCATCAATTACTATTTCTTGAAGTTAGCTTGCATTAGAAATGTATATCATTGTATTCATGTGTATACTATTGAAGAAAAAATTATTAACATATACATATGTACCTTTAGTATAACCATTTATATCAATAATAAATGCATAAATGAATATATTTCTAATAATATGAGTTCTATAAAGCATAAGGTCCAAAAGATCATGAGATATAAAGGCATTTTCAACACGTGTAGATCACTAGCATTGGTTAGTTCCAAGAAGCACAATCATCATTTACAACATCATTTAATAAAGAATGTAAAGCCTCCTCATCAAGAAACCAAGCATCATGGAGGCCCTAAATTAGATAAAGCATTCCAAGATAAGGGGGGACATTACCACCATTAGTTATAAGATTCTTGTCACGTGAATTATAAACCTTAGATAAATCCATATAAGTTAGGGTTGAAATACAATATGTAAATAACATAGGATCATAAATAATGTGTGCATTAAAAATATTTATTATATGACCACATAATAAAGTAGACCACAAACCAATAATGTTACCATGAAACAAAGAGTCATCAACCACATTATGAGAAGATAAATAACTATTTGGAGACTCATCACTAAATACATCATACATAGATTATGATCCAAAATATAGAAAAAAAGAGCTATCATTATTAAAAGAATAAATACAATCACCATAAAATACATCATTAGGGTAACCTTCATAAATAGGCGATCCTAATGATCTAAGATATAACAAATAGGCTTAACAAGAATAAAATCATCGTCAAACACATCACTAGGCTCCTCAAGGAAGAATGTAGCAAGACATACACATGTATAAGTGTCCATAGATGTAAGGGAATGACTATCATGATACATAGAAAGAGTATGCGGGCATTAGGAGTTAAATTATCACTCTAATCAATATCTTTAGATGTATCAATCAAATTTAGAGTAGTATTTGAAGTAGAATGATATTTGAAGCAAATGTGGCTAGGAGGGTGGAAACAACATCCATAATAAGAAGGTTTCATAGTGATATACAATCAAAGGTAGAGTATATGGATAAGGATCAAAGAGATAGTAAATACTAAGATTTAAGATCCTAATCGGTATAAATCAATGAAACCCACAATTAATAACAATTTTATATGAAATAAAATATGAAGCATTTATACAAAATAAAATTATAAATAAAAAGAAGTTCAAGACCTTAGGGAAACATCCCTAGATAGGTTCAAATGTTGGTTTCACCATTTTATATAAAAAATAAAACTACCTTATATAAATATATAGGTTAAACAAATGTAAACAAGTAATATGATTAGATATGAAGATAGAAAAAAATAACAATAAATGTTTACCTCGATTTTAGAGAAGAGAGGAGATTAAAATAATTGTTGTAGACAACTTTTACCTAAACTTTGATGCTAGATTTGAGATGAATAAATTTTGTAAGTTTTTAAATTGTATGAAAATGTGGTTCAATCCCATAGCTATAGAATTGATTCCCCACATTTATAAATTTGTCCTTTTATGTGGGATTGACCTTCTATTGGAGATCTAGCCTTATGATCAAGTGTAGGAACTAGGGTCTTATAACTTGTTGACAAGGAGGTTGATGCAATTGAAATAACCAATGTAGAATGGTACTATGATAAGGGATGATTGATTTTGAGAGGTGTTAATGCTAAAAGTGAGTGATTTTGAATAATAGGGGTTACTAGCCTATGATTAGTGATGATTCGAATGACCTACATGTGATGCTATTTTACACTTGTCATAGATGCATAATTTAAAACAATTGGTGCAAAAGTTAATGCATAATGACTATGAAATGAGTTGGCTTGGGGTCAAAATAAAATTTGGATTTTGAAAACTCATGCTAATATGATAATTAAAAAAATAACTTAGTCAATTGTACGCTTATATTTTTGAAACAAACATAGTAATTGCATAGTTTATATTTGAGAATTCTCTCAACAAGAATTATTTTTTATTCGTAAAAGTAAAATTAAGTCTAAAATCAACATACATGCCAAACCAATCAAAATCATGTCATACGACATTATATGTAAAACATTCACACAAAATATTAATATAGAATAACATAGAAAAATACAAATATACACTATTCATCATTGCAAATGTAAGTGATAAATGATATAATTCCAAGTCTCCTAATAAAATAATTATATTTTTAAAGGAGAAAGAAAAAATAAATGGTCAAAAGAGCAATAAGACTTACATGATTAAGCCAATTAATATTGGCTAGATGTTAAACAAGTAATAATGATTAGATATGCAAATATAATAAAATAACAATAAATATTTACCTCAATTTTAGAGAAGCGAGGAGATTGAAATAAAAAGAAGTTCAAGACCCTAGGGCAGCAAATCCCTAGATAGGTTCAAATGTTGGGTTCGCCAATTTATGTAAAAAATAAAACCACCCTACATATTTATATATAGGTTAAAAAATATAATCAAGTAATAATGATTAGATATGAAAATAAAATAAAATAACATTAAATATTTACCTTAGTTTTAAAGAAGAGAGGAGATTGAAATATTTGTGGTAGACGACTTTTACCTAAACTTTGATACTAGTTTGAGATGAACATATAACAATGATATATGAAATAAAATAAACACATTTATAAAAATAAAATAAAATTAGAAATAAAAAGAAGTTCAAGATCCTAGGGCAACATCCTTAGATAGGTTCAAATGTTAGGTTCACCAATTTATGTAAAAAAGAAAACCACCTTACATAAATATATAGGTTAAACAAATGTAAACGAGTAATAATGATTAGATATGCAAATATAATAAAATAACAATAAATGTTTACCTCAATTTTAAAGAAGAGAGAAGATTGAAATAACTGTGGTAGACAAAACTAACCTAAACTTTAACAATACACATAAAATATTCATACAAATACTAATATACACTAATATAGATTGAAATACTAATATAGAGAAGAGAGGAGATTGAAATACTAATATAGAAAAACATAGAAAAAACAAAATATACACTATTCATCATTGAAAAAATGTAAGTGATAAGCTATTCATCATTGAAAAAATGTAAGTGATAAACGACATAATTCCAAGTCTCCTAATAAAATAATAATATTTTAAAAGGATAAAGAACAAAAGAAATGGTCAAAAGAGCAATAAGACTTACATAATTAAGCCAATCAATATTAACTTAAATATATGAGCTAAGATATTAACAAGTAATGATTGAATATGAAAATAGAATAAAATAATAATAAATGTTTAACTCTGTAATACCCCTTCGTTTCGATTCTTGTTCAAGTTGCTTTATGCTATGTTTAGTTGCAATTACTTTGATACTGGATACATTTTGTTATGATGTTTTGATCGTTACTATTGAGTGACAAATATTATTGTGGGATGTAGTTATCCGATTTTGTTTCACATGCATTATGGATTAATGATGTTGTAGAGTTAACATGAGATGTTATTACGAGATTACTGGATTATGATGGAAGTATCAGTTTCGATGAGTGTATTGGTGAAGAGGACGGTTTCGCATCACTCGCTTGCGAGCGCCCTGTGAATCCGTAATTCCTTCTTCATGGTGTGTATTATATGCTGGATATATTATATGATGTTGTTTACTTGGTTGCAGGATTGCAGGTACATGACATCGACCCCACCTGGTTTCACAGGTTTGAGCGTGTCGATCCAATGGTTAAGTTGAACGGGAGATAGTAGCTAGGTAACATGTGTCAAGTCTATACCCTAGCCTTAGTGTGTCATCAGTTGTGTGTGTCGAATCATTGTCTGTCTTGCTTTGATGTTATTTAATTCTGAAGCATTCTTGATTTGAAAATAGATATTTAGAATAATTGCATTTAAATCATGTTGATGGTTATTTAATTTAAATAATGCAATGTGGATAAAAGTTTATATTTAAATTAATTAATTATATTTAGTTTATTTAATTAATTAAATTTGATCCAAGGGGTTGAATTTAGTTATTAAATAATTAAATTAATTAATTAAGCGTGATGCAAGAGAATGAAAAGAAATAAGAGAATTAAAATTAAATCTGGAATTTAATTTCAACATGTGGGAATTAAACTAGAAATTGTAATTAAATGTTTATTTGAGAAATTGGTTGTAACTTTGAAAATTAATTTATTATTTGAAATTGCATTTTAAATTGAAAGTGGGTTTTTGAAAAGTGAAATTGAAATTGAAATATCTAATTTGCATGTAATGTGAATTAGGGTTGTAAATATTGAAATTGAAATTGAAATTGAAATATCTAATTTGCATGTAATGTGAATTAGGGTTGAATTAGGTATTTTTTATTTATAAGAATATATGTTTTAATTTTAGGGCATAAAAGTTTTTTAGAAAAATACATTTTTACAGCAGAGAAGAAATTTTGAAAAATTTGCACAAGGGTTTGAAGAAGTTTGATTGTAGAATTGATTGAAGGAAAGATTGTTTGCATTTGTTGGATTTTGGATTGGATTCTTTGGAGGATTGAAGAAAATTCAACAAATCTTTGGAGGAGGCTTGCATCAGAAATTCATCTCTTCCTGTAGCTTCTTGTACCAGGTTTTCCTCTTTGTATTTTATTGTTCTTGATTGTTTTTTTTTAAATAGTAGTGATTAAAGATTTGTGTGTTAAATCTGTTTTAGAAAACAAATTTGATATTAGAAGAAAATAATTAAACAAAGTTACAGCCTTTGCTTGTGAAAATTCTTGAGTGAAAATTGTGAAAACTTTAGTTGAATTTAAATTATTTGGGGAAATCAATTTTGTTGTTATTGAAATTAAACATAGAGATTGAAAAATGCATTTAGAATGTTTTTAGAAAATGAAACCTTCTGTTTATTATTAAAAAAACGGATTTTAAAATCTACAGTATAGTTATATTTTTCATGGTAAAGTGGTCTGATTGCGTCACCTATAACTTCACTTTCACAAACTGGGTTTTAAGAAAATTTAAAGGGTTTTTGCATTTTGAAATTTTCTTACCCCTGTCCAAAAATCGCAAATACCCAGATCGTAGTTTTTGAATTATGCTTGAAACATGAGACTGCTGTTAAATTATTTTCCCATGGCTGTTCTGAAAATAAAATAATAATAAATTGATATTTATAAATATTAATATTTTATGTATTGTTATTATAATATTAAAATATTATTTAATAATATTTTATATTATAATTTATAATACTAAAGTATTATATTTGTTTATATTATTTTATATAAAATTTGTATATTAGATTAGTGGAATTAAAATTATAAACATATGGGGAATTATTGTTTATTTTAAAATGGCATGTTAAAGTTTAATTGAAGGAGTTAAATATTTGATTTAAAGAATGCATAATTTAAAATTGAATTGTGGAATTTAAATTCATATGTAAAAGGTCCAATTATTAATTTGATTTAATTGGAAAAATATATTTATATTTTGGAATATTGATGATAAAGGATATTTTATTTTGAATTAATCAATTTGATATTCTGCAAAGGATAGAAGATATGTTAATGATTAAATATATTTAAATATATTAATTTATATTTAGTATATATGTAGTGAAGGTATATATCCATTTGAGAGAATAAATAATATTTTATTCTGTTGTTTGCAAATTGGGTATTATTAATATTCTAAAAGAAATAATTAGTATGTGTAGAAAATGTATAGAGAAAGACATTTAAATATATTGAAGAATTATAGAAATATTTATATTTAAATGTTTGTTTTAATTAATGAGATTTAATTAGAAACAATATGAATGTGTGGCCAAATAGACAAGCCAAAAGATATTTTTATACATTAATGAAATTGCATGTTTTTAAATGGATAGTTGATGAGACATAGACTCTGGATAGAAAATTGAAAAGATTGTTTGCAATAATGCTAGGTTGCATTAAAAGTAAATTTAGGAACTAACTATATTGAAAAAGGCAAATGGTTATTATGTTTTATTTAGTTCCATAGAGTAATCCAGTCATTGTGAATGCAATATTAAAGAATATATGTAATTAAATTTATTAATATATATATTTGGTGTCTATATAATATGGAGCATATATATATTAAGTGTAAAATTCATTATTGTATTTTATTTTAATGAGATGCATGCAATATATTATTGAATAGAGATTTAAAAATGGATTGATTAATGTATATGGAAAATGGTTAGAGAAACAATATGTTATTATATTAAAGTGATTGAATGTGTTAAATAGAAAATTGAATGAAATGTAAGATTTGGTTAGGAAATGGAAAGAGTTTACTTGCATGGATTTGTGTCGATTTAAAAGTAAATTAAGAAGTTGTTTTATTGATGAGACAATCAATTATGTAATTTAATTAATTTCTATTTAGATTAATTGAATCATTGCGATTGGATTATGAAAGAGATATGGATTTAGTATATCCAAAAGTAGTATCTTCCTCATGATTATCTTAAAAGATTTAATTCTTTGTATTCAGTAAAGGGAAGTAAGTTTAATTGTTTTAGATTTTCAATAATGAAAAGGGAAATAAAGGTTATGATTATTTTAGATGATATACTTATCATGTCTTTGACTTTGTCAACACTACCTATTGAATGAGTATGGATTTAGGAAATCCAAATATTAGATTTGATTGATGACTTGAACACTTTTGTTGCTATGTCGTCAAGTTGCATTGTTGGTTTTGGGATTTAGTGTTAATCCTAAATTATAAGTCTTCTAGAAGAACTTAGAGGATAAGAGTTGTTGAATTTTTGTGCCATCCAGTTGTTTTCCCTTGGGTAGTGCATGGCGTCTTTTTAGTTTCACCTGGTTTTCACGAACGGGGATGTTTGCACCTCTTTGGTTTAGGAGCGGATTATGGGATCCGTGTCTCCTTGTATGGAGTGACCTTGTGATGTGGTTTCATCTTGTTGCCTTCTGTGAAAGGAGTGGACTATGTGTTGTTGCCTCCAAGATATTTGGAGTGAGATTTTTTGTACCTCCTGTGAAAGGAGTGGACTATGTGTTTGTTGCCTCCAAGATGTTGGAGTGAGTTCTATTATTTGTATCCTCCTTGTGTTGGAGTGGATTATGATGCCCAGTTGGTATGCACTTGTGTTTCCCTTGGGGGATTGTTTGGGTGTGTGTTGTCCATTAGAAGAGTGGCTTTTGTTAGGGGCCGGAGCCCAAAGTGGTAAATCGAGTAACCTTCAAAAGTGAGTTAATCAAGTGATAATTAAATTAATGTACTTAGATGATTAGGATGTAGTTCACACTAATCAAAATAATTTAATCCTCACTCATAGACACAAGGGCTTGTTTAGACTTGGGATGAGTGAGAAGGCCTGGAATAACAAGATCAACTATCTTGCTCTTGCGAGAGGTAGTTGATTCCGCATGAGTGAGTATGAGTGCCGGGATTCAGTTGAGGCCACTAGGATTACTTGTGCCGGAGCCTATGAAGAATGCCCAGAGGAGATCTCATGACAAACTTTGCGATGACACTCTATCTAGGACAATTGTTGTTAATTATTTTATGTGTATGGTTATTTGAACATACTTGATCTACTTTATGTCTAGAAGCAATATGACCTATGTCAGTGATATTGGAGTTGTACTTGTATTGTACTTGATTTGTACATGTATTGTATTTGATTTGTATTTGTATTGTACTAGATTTGTACATGCATTGTATTTGATTTGTACTTGTATGGTGAATGAGTTGTACTTGATTCGTACTTGTATGGTGAATGAGTTGTACTTGTTAATTCATTTGGTGGGTTATAACAATATGAGTCAGTTTGAGTCTGCCTTTGGTTAAAGGTAGTAGAATCTTTGTCCATGTTACTTTGTTACTATCTCCTAGCATGGGGGGTGGGCTTTCGGGTACCACATTGGTTGGGTGGATCATGCACCAAAACCGTTGGGTCCCCATCTATCTTCAGTACTTGGTGGCGAGACATCCAGATGGACAACTCGCGGTTCTTGTTGTAATTTCTTGCATTGTAATATTTCAGTTGTATATGATACTTTATCCCTCTTTTGTAAGAGATGGAGTTATGTAATTGTAATACATTTGTACTATTGTCTCATTCTGGGAATGAGTGATGTAACTATTGGTTTAAGATAATGTTTATGAGATTGTATCTTGGTTGATTATCTTATTATGTTATGTGGTATTCTTATGATGTATGATGTTTATATCATAAAGTTTTTAATGCTATAGTTATATGTAATATGTATGTGTGGGTTTAAGTAATCCTAACCTTATAGCCTTAGAGGTTGTTGTTAATTAGTAAGTGAACGTGTATGTTAAATACACTTTATAAAAAAAAAATTGGTTCGCTTATGATGTTAATTGCAACTTCCTTTAAGGTTATTTGGCGGGGCATTACAAACTCAGTTTTAGAGAAGTGAGGAGATTGAAATAATTGTGATAAGACAACTTTTATCTAAAACTTTGATACTAGATCTAAGATGAACATTTGAGATGAATAAGTTTTGTAAGTTTTGAAATTGTATGAAAACTTGGTTCAATCCCATAGCTATAAAAATGATCTCCACATTTATAAATTTGTGCTTTTATGTGGGATCAACCTTCTTTTGGAAATCTAGTCCTATGATCAAGTGCACGAACTAAGGTCTTATAACTTGTTGACAAGGAGGTTGATGTAATTGAAATGACTGATGTAGAATGGTGCTATGATAGGGGATGGTTGATTTTGAGAGGCGTCAATGCTAAATGTGAGTGATTTTGAATAATAAGGGTTAATCTCATATGATTAGTGATGATTCAAATGATCTATGAGTGATATTGTTTTACACTTGTCCTAGATGCACAATTAAAAAATTTTGGTGTAAAAGTTAACACATAATGACTATGAAGTGAGTTGGTTTGGGCTCAAAATAAAAGTTGGATTTTGAAAACTCATGTTAATATGATAATTGCAAAATAACTTAGTCAATTATATGCCTATATTTTTGAAACACACAAAATAATTGTACAATTTAGATTTGAGAATTCTTTATCAAGAATTAAATTTTATTTTAAAGTCAAACTAAATTTAAAATCAATAAAAATGCCAAACCAATCAAAATCATGTATACACATAAAACATTCACCCAAAATATTTTAAAAATCAAACTAAGTTTAAAATTAATAGAAATACCAAACCAATCAAAATCATGTATTGACATGAAACATTCAGACAAAATACTAGGTAGTATAAAACAAAAAAAAAAAAATACAAAATAAAATAAAATAATTATATTTTAAAGGAGAAAGAAAAAAAGAAACGGCCAATTGATATTGGCTGTTTGTCAAATCACAATTTCCACATTTCACAGAAAAGTCTCAAGATATATATACATAATTACTTTACCCTTTCGTGGAAGGCACCTAGTACGAGCAGGGCTTTTCTAGCATGTGTCGGGATTAGGTTCATGAATATGGAAGCAAATTCAGAAATCCTCCTAGACCTGATGCGATTTCTTCGTGTCAATTTTGTCTCTTGCGGAGCCCGTCAACTTCGAGTCAAGACTGCAATGAATAATTTAACCTTGGTCCCTTGTAGTACCCTGCCACTTCACATCAAATACTTTTCTGCAATTTCGCCGCACAGGACTTTCGAAAAGCACAATAAATTTCTCGCATGCGTGCCCTTAATGATAATTTGGTAAATCAGAATTCTCTCTTTCTTTTGTCTTCTCGACTGCAGGTCATTTGAATCAGGATGGGAGACAAGCCTTCCCCTGTTAAAGAAGACATTCTTCTACTGTTGGAGGAATTCAAGGAGGAGCTGAATTCAGTGGAAACAGAGGAGAATTCTGCGTTCACGGATAAGGAATGGCTGTCTCATTTGGAGCTCAAATTCTTTTTACGCGCTCACCGTGTGAGATTGTTACGATCGTTTGTGAAAGAATTTGAAGCGCTGCACAAGCCGTCTTCCAGAGCTCGCCTGTGAGTTCATATTCCTTTCAGACTTTCAATGCGCGGCCTTTTCAACTAATCTTTATCTTTAATTGGCGTTACCTACTGCAGATGCAATTAAGCGATGGATTGTAGTTTAATTTACAAATAGTTCTACTGTCTTTACATTTTTTCTACATGAACTGGCTGGATTATTATGATTAATCAGTATGAATTGAACTACTAGTGTCATCATCTCTCCCCTCAAAAGAGGAGATGTCAATTATAGTATTATAATGATTAATTCTTTTTGAAAAACTCTTTGGAAGTATGGTGGAGTGTAGAAATAGCCTTTGGGCAGAAATTGAGGGAAGAGGATGAAAGGACAAGTGGGTTTCAGGTCAAAGCACTCTACAATTGACCATTGCATCATTCTTATATTTGAGTAAAAAGTTTCAGAAAAACAAGGGGAAGAGGTCTTTTGCTGTTTTGTCGATTTCTAAAAGGCATTTGACACGGTGCCTAAAGAATGGAAGAGTTGGGATATCAGAAAAATATAGGGCAGTAGTTCACAGGTTATGATCAGATTCAAGCCAAAATGAAAACATACGGTGGTTTATCAAAATGTTTTGGAAGTGACAACGGAGTCAAACAAGGGTGTAGACATGTTAGAAGAGTTGATAGACAAGTTAGGCAGCTGTTCGCCTTGCCTTAATGGCAAAAATGACACATAGTTTGCAAAAACCCCTAAGAGCTATAGTACTATTCTATTAGGAGGTGGGAATGCAACTGAACATTGGCAAAACCAAGATCATGATCTTCAGCTTGACAAGAATAAAAAAACAAATAAAACTTTGAATTCAAAGGAAACCCCTTGCAAGTCATAAACAAATACAAATATCTAGGCCTAGATTTAAACAACCTTAGTTGGGAGATTTGTAGGACAAAAATGATACAAGGGGGAGATAAAGCCCTATACATGCTTCAAAGCAGATGCAAATCAGCTGTATTATGGGATTGGAAAGCAAAGAAGACTTTATTTGGGCTGCTTGTTATGCTTGTGGTGCTTTATGGATGCAAAGTTTGGGACAACAACAAGTCAGCATCAAAATGAAGACAAATAGAAAGGTTACAAAGGTATTTAATTACGAACAGTTTTAAAATTAAAGACACGGTTCCATAGGAGATTGTTTTAATTGAGGCTAGAGCCTTTCTAGTAGAAGCAGCAGCATTGATTCAGCTGTTAGGATATTTGAAAAGAATACAGAACATGAAAGGACACCACTGGCCTAATACAACAGCGAAGAAAAAGTTAAATAGAAGGAAGAACATGTGGATGAAGTCAAAATACCAAGTGGATGATTAAATGGGGAATTGACATGCAAGAGTTCCCAAACACCACATGGAAATCAAAAGGTATGTGAGAGAGAAAGTCAGATTAGTCATGTGGACAAAATAACTCGAATGAAAAAGAGAATTCTATGTCAAGCAATTCAATCCCAAATGTGACCACAAGCAAAAGCATTAAATATGAGTGAAAATAAAATGGAAAGGTAAATGCTAATAGCCCAACTAAGATCTAGCTAACACCATCTTAGGTGCAAAATAAGGAGGTGGAAAACAGTCAAAGAGGAATGGTCAAATAGGGTTTATCACCTTTGCTTGTTAGGATCAATAGAAATGGAATGGCATTGCATCATGGAGTGTGATGAGCCCAACTGGCTCCAACTAAAACCCCGTTGTTTACTGCTTGTTCTTTTGTGTGTTTTGTTTGTTTTAAGAGAAATTTAGATAGAAGTAGAAGGTGCGCCAAGCATATAAATGTAAATAAACTAAAATACAAGAAAGTTTTGGAACAACTGTAGTACTATTGAAGATCTATCTGGCAATTCATACAAAGAGATTACATACAATCAACGTACCCAAAAACCTCTAGAATAATTAAATAAGATAGATCAATGCATGCCAACCAATATATGATGAAACTGATGAAATGCAATGCCAGGACCTCAAATCTACTTTCTCCCACGCAGTAGCTGGTGAAATGGTGCTAAGAAGGTAGGACGCCAAAGACAAAGTCAAGAAACTGCCTGAAAGAGAGGCGTTTTTGCCTCAAAGTTCACACACCCCTCTCTGGTGAACATGCCTTTTGAAGGTGAATGGTACAACTTTCTCAAGAAAGGGTATGACTTCAACCTCTAGTGAAATCTGGAGCAAACTGGAAGGTGAGTATGGCGACCCAAGTGCAAAGCCCTTCCGTGTTATTGAAAACTGGTAAATTAAGCACAAATAAATTTAGATGAAGCACAAATGAACTCCTGAATGAAGCTCCCACAATAGTAATCATTCAACTGGTATCTCACGGCCTCACAATCACAGATTCAATGAAGAATTGATGCTCTCCATTGAAGACTTTTTTGAAACCCTTGTCCTCAGACAAAATCACAGAGAAGATAAAAGTTGCAATGTCAAATAATCAGAAGTGAGGTTGACTTGCAACCCTTTTGCCTTATATCTCCTCAAAAAGCACGACTTTCAAGAAAGTACGACTTTGCCATTTAAAATACATTTAAAATGTATTTTAAGTCATTTCAATAGTTGCCCATTTAAATACTTTGGGCACACTTTTGCCTTTAAGTTATTTATTTATCACTTTATGAAATATTTAAGTGGCGTTTCACTTTATAAAGTCAATTTGACTTTATAATAAACCATTAAGTTAAATAATTAACTTAACCACAAAAATATGCATAATTCCCTCCAAACTCAGTATTCTCCGTGCTGTCAGAAGCTGGCGAACACTGAACTACCAATGCTTGTACTGAATCCAATACTGAAGCGAAGGAGTGGGAATGGCAATACCCACCAAAAACGGTCATTGACCCCCTAACCAGATCCTGTCAGCCCACAAGGATCCTAGAAATAGGCTAATTCCACTGCTCCTGAACACTGACTAGAGTGGGGACATTACAGTCCGCCCTCCCCGAATTAGCTTGTCCTCAACCAAACTCAAAGCTGGATGTTGTAGAATATTGTCACCCTCCTAAGTTGCATCCTCTACCGGTAGATCTCTCCACTTTACCAAATATTCCTTGATAACTTGCCTCCGCAGATGACACTCTCTGGAATCCAGAATGGCCTCAAGTACTAAAATCAATTTCCCCTCATCATCCAGGGGTGGTAAATCTGAAGAAGGATTCACATACTGTCCCAACGCCTTCTTGAGGCGTGACACATGGAACACATTGTGAACCTTACTATCCACTGGTAACTCTAACTCATAAGCCACCTCGCTGACATGCCTGACAATTCAGAACGGTAGCGTGGCTTGAGTTTCTCAGCGCCCTTCTTTCGAAGGGTGGACTACCTATAAGGCTGAAGCATTAGATACACCATGGCATCGATCTCAAAAGACCGCTCAACTCTCCTCTTATCAACATACTGCTTCTGCTGATTTTGAGCCCTCTGAATGTTCTCATGAAGAGCCCTCATGATATCCTAGTTTTCCTGTAATAGATTTCCAACACTCGGTACTCTGCAATCACTCAACAATAAATTCAAGAAACTAGGAGGATCATAGCCATACAAAGCCCTGAACGGTGTCATCTGGATGGTCATATGGTGAGTGGAATTATAGCAATACTCACAAAGATGCAACCCCTTCACCCAAGCCTTCTGCTGCCCAGAAATGTAATTCCACAAGTATCCCTCCACCCATTTGTTGACAATCTCTGCCTGTCCATCTGTCTGTGGGTGGTAGCTAGTGCTCAGAGTAAGCTCGGTCCTGCATAGTTTGAATAACTCCTGCCAAAAGTTACCCATGAGTCTGCTGTCTCTGTCACTAACAATACTTTGAGGTAAACCGTGCAACCTGAATACCTCACAAAAGAACAAATCCGCCACTTGTGTAGCTGAGTAGGTAGTAGTGATTAGGAAGAAGTGTGCGTGCTTCGTCAATCGATCTACTACCACGTAAATGCTGTCTCTCCCTTGAGCTTTCGACAAGCCCGTAATGAAGTCCATAGACAAGCATTCCCACTTCCTCTCAGGAATAGGAAGCGGTTGAAGTAACCCTGCAGGGTATGTATGCTCTTGCTTGTTTTGCTGACAAACAGAGCATTCCCTGACATACTGAAGAACATCCGATTTGAGACCTTTCCAAGAAAATCTCTCCCGTACCTGCTTGTAGGTCTTAAAGTAATCGAGATGACCTGCCATGGGTGAATCGTGAAAGGCTCTCAACACCTTGTCCCTCATCTCAGAACCTTGGACTAAAAATATCATCCCTTTGTAAATGATAAGATCACTCACAAGAGAGTACCTACTATCCTGTACTGTCCCATCTACAATGCCAGAAGCCCATAGATTCTTGGCATACTCTGCAACTATCATGTGTCTCCAGTCCTCTGTAACCTCTGCCATGGAGCTCAAATGAGGACGGCGAGATAATGCGTCAACAATTATGTTCTATGTGCCTTTGACATAAGAGATGTAAAAATCATATGACTGAAGCTTGCTAACCCATTTTTGTTGTCTCTCATTCAAATCTCGCTGTCTTAGGAAATGTTTCAAGCTGTTGTGATCAGTTTTTACACAAAACTTACCGCCAACAAGATACTGCCTGAACTTGGCCATTGCGTGCATGATGGCCAACATTTCCTTATCATAAATGCTATAGCTCCTTTAAGGACCCCTCAACTTTCTACTCTTGAAAGCTATAGGATGTCAATCCTGCATAATAACCGCACCAATACCCTCTCCACAAGCATCGCAGTGTAGCTCAAACGGCTTGGTGAAATCTGGTATGGCTAAGATTGGACAAGTAGTCATCAGATGTTTGAACTTCTCAAAACATTCCTGTGCTAGAGGTGTCCAAATGAAAGCTCCCTTCTTGGTCAAATCTATTAGTGGCGCAACATGTCACGAGAACCCATTGACAAACTGACAGTAGAAGGTGCATAAACCTACAAACCCACTAAGCTGTGTCAAAGTCTCTGGTGTAGGCCAGTCAATAATAGCACAAACTTTATCTGGATCCATACCAACTCTCTCTCTGCTGATAATGTGACCCAAGTATAATAGTTCTGCCATACCCAATGTACACTTGGACTCCTTGGCGTACAAGGACTCCCTGTCAAGTATGCACAACACAACATCTAGGTGAACTATGTGCTCCTCCCAAGATCTGTTGTAGACTAATATGTCATTGAAGAACACCACAATGAATTTCCTCAACTCAGGCTGGAAGACCCTGTTCATTGTGGACTGAAAGGTGGTTGGAGCGTTGGTTAAACCGAAAGGAATAACCAAAAAGTCATAATGTCCATAATGACACCTGAAGGCTGTCTTCTCAATGTCCTCCTCTCAAACTCTGATCTGATGGTACCCTATCCTCAAATCTATCTTCGAGAAGTAGCAAGCCCCATGTAGCTCGTCAATCAACTCGTCAATACGCGGAATAGGATACCTGTTCTTGATGGTTTTCTTGTTCAACATCCTGTAATCGATACACATCCTGAGTGTACTGTCCTTCACCAATACAACTGAAGAAGCAAATGGAGACTTACTCGGCCTGATGTGTCCCATAGCGAGCAATTCTTTGATGGTTTTCTCTATCTCATCTTTCAATCGCTTAGGGTGCCAGTAAGGAGTTATCATAATGGGCTTGGTGCCCTCCTCCAACTCAATAATATGCTCTATACCCTTGTCTGAAGGTCTACCATGAGGTATATCACTAAACACCTTAGTATGCTTCATCCAAAGCTCCTGTACGTTGGGATGATAAGGTGTTATATGCTGCTCCTCATAAGATGGCTGCAATTGACACTCTACTGCCCACTCAACCATGTCATACCGAATTAACCTCTCCATTCTCTTGAGTGTTATCTCCTTCAAATTGCTGTCTTTGATGGCCTTGAGTATGTGGTTGGTCCCATCAACCTTAAATTTCATCTCCATATCTCTAAGGTTGAGTGTGAACTTGCCTATTGCATGAAGCCACTTCATGCCCAAAACCACATCGGTGTTTCCCATCTTCACCACATAGAAATCTGCTGTAAACTCAAAATTATTGAGTTTCATGGGCAAATCTGGAATCATTCTATCACAAGTAAGAGTATAACCATCAGCAACCTTCACTCTCATCCCTTCAAACTCTTGAGTTTGAATTCCTCTTTTCTCAACCAATCGTGCATCTATAAAATTATGTGTTGCACCTGTATCAAGCAATGAAATGATTCTTTGATCAGCCAAGAGTCCACGCAGTCTGAAAGAGCCTTCTCTTTGCATGCTTGACATGTGAGCTTCCTGTAGCTCAATCTCAACTTCATTTTCTACTTCATTTTCTGATTTTTCTAACTCTGAATCTTGTACAGCTTGCTGGTCTGAAAAATCAGTCATATCCTCTCCCTCCAAATACCACTCCATGTGCCTATTGTAAGAACTCTTTTTGCCCTAGATTTTGTGTCTTGTTTTTTCGTTTAATGTTTTGCAATTTCGTTGTGTTCTCACAAGGGTTTTCTGCCTTTTTTTGAGTTTCTTTTTACATATAACGAAGAGAATGCCAAACTTAAAGAAAATGCACAAGCTGAAAATTAACTACTGCTGCAATGAAGAGGCTATTTATTTATTTATCAAATCCGTATTACAATCACATACTTGATAAATCCAGGAGTAATAATTGCTGTTGGTGATTTGCAGCCAAAAAACACCTCTCTAATAAATTCATTTCACCAAGAATATGTAGCTTTTTTCTCTGGAACTGATGTAGAATGCTCCAAATAGGTAAGGCACACCTCCTTGATTTTATCTGGAATTTTTGGAGTCCTCCAAGATCAAAATCACCCTTACCCTCAAGCGCCCAATCTGCTGTATTAATGGCTCTATGCAACTGTAATGTCTTTCTGATTTCTTTTGTATATTAACCCTATCAACACTTGCAAATACCTTCACAAATATGCTCAAATAAACCCCACGTGCCAACATGAGAATGCATAGATCTGCAATACATAATATTCTTCAATGATTAACCATAAACCTCTGTTCTGCAATGAATATCTTATGAAACCCTTGTATTAGCTTCTCTAAAATGCCTCAACACTATAGCGGGTACTGTAGCAGTGGATGAAAGCTTGCAATCTGCTCTTTAATGGCTGCCAATGATGAATCATAGGGTTTGCACTTGATAGTCCTTCAATAATCTTTAAATCCTAGATAAAAATCTTCACCTTTAAGTGCAAATAGAACTTCTGGATGAAGCTCTCCCGAATGGCCAAATTCAATGGATATTTCACCACCTCAAATGGCTGCAACACTGAAGAGTTTAACGTTCTCCAATGGCTCGAAGGATAGAAACCCTTGGCTTTCCTCACAGACAATTTTCACCAAATCAAATGCTCAATCGAATGCCTTTAATTTTCTTTCTCAATGCTTATTTATAAGCCTTCAAAGAGGGTTGACCCCCTCCCAAAAAGCATCATTAAACATTTAAAATGAAATTATAATATTTCATTTATTTCTCTATAGTCTCCACCTTGGGTTGAGCACCCATAAATTAATTAAATAAATGGCCCCTTCTTATGATGCCTGGACCCTCAATATTAAGCAGTGTTCCACGGGGACGCGCCCCCCCAAAAAAACCTCGCGTTTCCTAGAGGGGGATGTCTCAGAGACTTGGGGACTTGGGGGAGACGTCCCCCCGCCAAGCCACCACCAGCGCCACCAGTGTCACTATCTCCAAGATGCCGCTAGGACTTTGAGGATGTTGGGGTGTCCTCAAGACATCCAAGGGACTCCTAGTTGTCTCCAAGATGTATAATTCTTATACTTGTACATCTTTTTATAACTTTTTTTTCAAGTACTATTTGTATTTCAACACTTTACTGCCCCCTTGCCGTCGTCCCCCCGCCATCCCCTTGCCGTCCCCAAACTTAGGCCCCCCGTCCCCACATCTCGGAAACGCATCCCCTGCCGTCCCCCCGTCCCCGTCCCCAAAACCCCGTGGAACACTGATATTAAGCTAAGTTATAACTTAATATTATAATCTTTTTATTTTTTAAATAATTAATGTTTATTTAAGCCAAATAAACATTAATATCTCCATGAATACTCATTATCTCTGAGTGCCGTCTGAATTGGGAGCTAAGCTGATGGAGCTGCATACAACCACACACCTTACTAAAAATAGTAAGGGTCCCTCTCGATCCATTCATGACTTACTATAAATAGTAAGTTGAGCATACGGAGTTCTAGAAGCCTTAAACAAAAGCCAAAACTGAATGCCACTGGACATTGGAGATGATGCAAACCTCAGGAGGCCCTTTAACCATCGTCATTAACCTACGAGGGCCAAAATAATAGGCTAATCTCCTCTGACAATTGATGTCAGCTAGAAGGGGACATTACACCTATTTTGACCTTTAGGCTTGAGGGGACAGTCATGGTTAATTTCATATGGGCCTTTGCAATAAAAGCAAAGCTTCTTCCTACGTAAATCATTGATCGTTTCTCAATCCAAAGGAGCTGCAAACTTTTTCTTTTGGTCTGAATTTTCTGTTTTCCTTGGATTAGATTTGTTATCATTGTAGGATGAGGACAGCTTGGAGTTGAACTTATTGTGGGGTGCGGTAAGTTCCATGCTACGAGCTTTCCTCATAGCCTCTTGCAAAGTAGGTGGATCGAATGCCTTGATCCAACCTTTCATAGGCTCGAATAGGCCCTCTACGAAGAGTATAACCAATCTCCTCTCTGATATGCCGGTTACCATGACTGAGAGCTTTTGAAACTCTCCGATGTAGGATTCTAAACTACCCAACTGCTTTAGTTGAGCAAGATCTCTAAAGTATAATTCCGGATCTCGTTTGTCAAATCTCTCAACCAACCTATTTGTGAACTCCTGATAAGTAGTGATCTTGTCATGCTGTAGTGTAACCATGTCATGGTGCCACCAATCATGGGCCACGCCATCCAAATGTAGAGTTGCGAACTTTATTGCATCCTCTTCTGCAATAGGACGTAGGTTTAGGAATGTGTCTAGCTTGCTAACCCAAGTTCTAGTTGTGACTCTGCCACTGCCATCAAAGGTGGTGAGTGTGAGCTTACTGGTAGCATGTCTGAGATCATTATTCTTGTTCCAAGGCCTCCTATCTGTCCTATTCCTACCGTGTTCTCTTTTTTGTGTTATAAACCTGTCAAAGTTAAGGCGGTCCTTAACTCTTTGTGGCAAGGTATCCCACTCATCATGAAGTGTCATAACATTGTCTCCAAAGATCACGTTACCTTCCTCCTCATCCTCGTTACCCTCTTGTGGCTCATTTCTAGTAAAGGTAGGGCGAGTAGGCCTGTCATAGGTACATGTGAGAGTCACTCTGAGATGTGGAACTCCATGGATACTACCATTCTCCTCCTGATCTTGATTTAGGCACCTGGGAATAGATATTTGTTGTATTGCTGTAGTAAGTTGCTGTAGGACGTTAGCAATCTATTCCTGTCCTGTCACTTGACCTCTCTGAATATCTCTGGCTTCCAATTCTTCATTATGAACAGGGTTTCAAGGTTGTTCAACCTCATCTTTGTCACCCATGTTTTCAAATGGTATATCTTCGAACTGATTTTCAAAAGTAAAATCCTCAAATGGATTTTTCTGACTACCAGGCCTCCTGCGTGAATTATACCTGTTATATCTACCCTGGTAAGGACACATATGTATATTTAATCCTCCAGGTTGGCAGGATTACAGCTCTGATACCACTGTGATGAGCCCAACTGGCTCCAATTAAAACCTTGTTGTTTACTGCTTGTTTTTTTGTGTGTTTTGTTTGTTTTAAGAGAAATTTAGAAAGAAGTAGAAGGTGCGCCAAGCATATAAATGTAAATAAATTGAAATACAAGAAAGTTTTGGAACAACTGTAGTACTATTGAAGATCTAGCAATTCATACAAAGAGATTACATACAAACAACGTACCCAAAAACCTCTAGAATAATTAAATAAGATAGATCAATGCATGCCAGCCAATATATGATGAAACTGACGAAATGCAATGCTGGGACCTCAGATCTACTTTCTCCCACGCAGTAGCTGGTGAAATGGTGCTGAGAAGGTAAGACGCCAAAGACAGAGTCAAGAAACTGTCTGAAAGAGAGGCGTTTTTGCCTCAAAGTTCACACACCCTTCTCTGGTGAACACACCTTTTGAAGGTGAATGGTACAACTTTCTCAAGAAAGGGTACGACTTCAACCTCTAGTGAAATCTGGAGCAAATTGGAAGGTGAGTATGGCGACCCAAGTGCAAAGCCCTTCCGTGTTATTGAAAACTAGTAAATTAAGCACAGATAAATTCACATGAAGCATAGATGAACTCCTGAATGAAGCTCCCACAATAGTAATCATTCAACTGGTATCTCACAGCCTCACAATCACAGATTCAATGAAGAATTGATGCTCTCCATTGAAGATTTTCTTGAAACCCTTGTCCTCAGACAAAATCACAGAGAAGATAAAAGTTGCAATGTCAAATAATCAGAAGTGAGGTTGACTTGCAACCCTTTTGCCTTATATCTCCTCAAAAAGCACGACTTTCAAGAAAGTACGACTTTTCCTTTTAAAATACATTTAAAATGTATTTTAAGTCATTTCAATAGTTGCCCCTTCAAATACTTTGGGCACACTTTTGCCTTTAAGTGATAAATAAATCACTTTATGAAATTTTTAAGTCAATTTGACTTTATAATAAACCATTAAGTTAAATAATTAACTTAACCACAAAAATATGCGTAACTCCCTCCAAACTCAGTATTTCTCCGTGTCGTTAGAAGCTAGCGAACACTGAACTACCAATGCCTGTACTGAATCCAATACTAAAGTGAGGGAGTGGGAATGGCTATACCCACCAAAAACGGTCACTGACCCCCTAACCAGACCCTGTCAGCGCATGAGGATCCAAGAAATAGGCTAACTCCATTGCTCTTGAACACTGACTAGAGTGGGGACATTACATGGAGTGTATGGCATATGAGGGCATCTGGATCAATTATGCAAATATGCTAAAAGTTGAATCTTTAACAACTTTGCTTGAAGAGGAGTGGATAGCAAAATAGCACATTACTTGATCAAAACTCATTGCAGAAGATCCATGATCAACAAAGAAATAGGGGATAGTTAGGAGTAGGTGTTGAGGGTTGTTGGGTGGGACTTTTGTATTTTGTTAAATAGTTTAACTCTTTGAGTCCCATAGACTACTTGGTCTCATGAATTTCATTAAGGATTTTCATTTCATGGCCAAAAATTTAGTTATAGTTTGACAACTTTACTTGTTTTATTTGCAAAAATGTATTTTATTGTAGTAAACTTAGTATTGAAAAGAAATTAAACAAATCCTTCTTTTTAAAAAGTTTTTTAAAAAACTAGGTTTATTGAATGTAATAAACAATAAAATCTAATCACCTAATTAAGATAAAATTCAGAAACTTGGAAATTAAGAGTAGTGAAAAGACTTAGCTGATTTCTATGATGGATAGATAGCTGATCACTGTCTTGATTCTAAATTTTGAAACGTAGTTCAAAATTTTCTTAAAATTGAATGCATTCAAAGCAAAAGACAAAATCTGAACTGGTTTGTTCTCAAAATTTGTGTAAGTTCAAAGCCTTACGTATACTTTTGACCCTTTTTTATATGGCCTTGAACTTCTAGTACAACCTTGAAAATGTGATCTTCAAAACTTAGTTACTTGCAACAAAGATTCCTTTCTACCTGCACTTGTAATGGAAACTTTGATGGTGTTGATGAATGCTATTGGAACTTGCTATGCTAGAAGAGGAAGCTGACTAGCTTCTAACCTTATGCCCCAATCAAGCTCCATTGATCAATTCAATGATTTTGATAAAGTTAGAAGATATATTGAAAACAAGAAATGCAGTTGATAATGATACAGTTAAGTTAATGAGGGCTTTTGAGACTTGAACAAAAGTGTAATGAGTGAGAGTGACCTAGTGCAAGAACTAGGGTTTTAGCATTTGCTAATGAAAAGGCTGATGTAATCTGAATGACTGATGCAATATAGTACTATGACAAAGACAGAGTAACTCCGAGGGGTACAAATGCTGGTATTAAGTGATTCTAGATGTTGGAGATTGATCCTAGTTGATCCATAATGACCTAGGGGTATGTCTTTTAATACATGTCTTAGGTGCACAATTGTACCTTTTGGCGTGAGAGATAAAGCATAATGGGTTAGATGGAACTTAGTTAACCTTGGGCCATAATTAATTTTGAGATTTGAAAAAGTGAGTCAAAACTGAAAGTGGGTTCTGACTGGGGTCAAAACTGTAGTGTTTTGACTGGGGTCAAGAATACATTGTGGTTTTGAGCTATGCAGAGAAAATACTAATCTAAGAGCTGAGACTGGTTTGTGTAGAGGTAAAATGGAATTCCTGACTGTAATTTGAGTTTTTGGTAAATGGAGGTGCCAATTTAGTCAAATCATGTGCTATGGCAATGTGGTCAGGACACCCATGGATAGTGGTGTAA
This sequence comes from Sequoiadendron giganteum, assembly GCA_007115665.2. Lineage (NCBI taxonomy): Eukaryota > Viridiplantae > Streptophyta > Pinopsida > Cupressales > Cupressaceae > Sequoiadendron > Sequoiadendron giganteum. The sequence goes on from CM021102.1 coordinate 658,122,333, forward strand.
AATGCAGGGCAAAATGCACTTTTCACCCTTACATTTTGTCACTATGTTGGACTGCATGTGAATTTACATAAGGATATGAAAGTAAAAAGGGAAAGACAAGCACAAGTGGAAGTATAATAGCTAGAACTAAATCCAGGATTCCAGAGTCATTTTGTGAACTGCACATAAAATTGAGACTATAGTTAGTAATGATACTCCCCCTTGATTTTGTGTATTCTACAAAGTACACACAAATCAAGAACAGAAAAATTGGATAAAAACAAAGCATAATAACATGATAATCTATGTATACAAAATTGAACTTAAGCATGATAAATTGAGCATGAACAATTGAGTATAAGCATGCTAATCAAATTTTAGTACAATAATCTAAAAAATTGAGTATACACATGTGATAAGAAAATCATAGAAAAAATAAAGACGTGTATTTGAGATACTTATCTACATGTGATTGTTGTGGGTTTGAAGATGAAGTTGAAAGGTGCCCCCCCTTTTGTCCACCAAGTGAAGAATCATGAATGCATGTAACTTGCAAAAATCAAACAACATTACCTCTTGTAATGTCCCTGATCGGACAACCCTAGGAAATATGCAATTTTTCAAATATGTGCAAGCTGAAATTATGAATAAATGTTAAATGTACATGCCAAAACCTATTGAAATTAATTCTTATCAGCAATACAACAAACTTGCAAAACCTTTATCAATCAGAAAACACAACTATGAGCAACAGATCCAACAGCCCACAAGTTGATATGATTTTTGGAACCCTCGAATGATGAAAATATGACAAATGTATAAGCAGATTTGATGTATAACAGCTGGAAAAATGTATAAAACCCTTAAACATGTATCATAAATTATTTATGAGGGCAGATCAGACTTTCATGACAACAAAATAACCAGTTACAAGCATCTATTATAGCAGAGGTCAGATCTAAAATGAGGCACCACAATACCAATTTTAATTTAGTAAGTAATAATCAGAGATTTGTGATTTTCAGCAGCATAAAACCCTGTTTCAGCATGCAAAATGACCTTGCTACTCAATCATGACAGTGTTTATTAACTTTAGCTCAGCAATATCCACTAACAATAATCTGCACCACTAGTATGGAAGGCAAAAGAAAACGATGCCAATGAATCTGTACGGTGGCTGTGGGAATCCAGCAAGGGCTGTAAACAGTCCCAAAATTGCAAATTAATGATGGTGAAATCAATAGAAGGGTTGGATCTGGTATGGCAGCAGTAAAAATAGGTTTGCAACCTTCCTTTATAAGCTGTGGATTATTGGTAACAACAATCCAATAACATGAAACCTTGAAAATTCCATGAAGTAGAACAGCCATCGCCTATCAAAGTATGGATTAGAACTCCATTAATTAAGGCTGGAACACCAATGCCATCATGCTCACTTCCAAGCCCTACACCACAGCCCAGCTGACACACAAACATTAGTGACTCAAAATCAAATAGCATAGTAATACCTCCATACCTAGGATCATAGCTCCACTGAAACTTCATTGTTCCAAGTGTATGCCACACAAGGGCAAGTGCCTCCATCAAAAATTCCTGAAGTAGGGTAGCTGCAAACTCTACCAAAGAGTCATCAACATAATGAGACTCATCACAAGCAAACTCTCCATGAATGATCAAAGACCAAACCACATCTGCATCACTTATATCTCTATCCACATATGTAGTCATAACATTAGTGGTTGATCCACAAAGTGTATGCTCCATAATGCCATCCAAGTCTATGACGTGAGCCTTCAAATGGTCTTCTAAAAGAGGTGACACCAAAACCTCATGAAGCGAGCTATGTAAACACTCAAGGAATTTTGAATCATGCCTCAAACCTGATTGCGCCACTCACTTAGCCACCATACAAGGCTCATTTCTCATATGCCACATGCTTTGTATCTTCTTTGCCTCTGCCATGTCATGCTATACTAACTTGGTCTTCTTGTGTCTTGGACACACAAATAAGACCTCATGTTTGTCTCCCAAATGAATGCCAACAATAGAAGAAGACTTCTTACTATCATCCTCATGAGTAGGAGCTGCCGACTAAAGATTATGCAAAAACCAAAGACTACTGTTTCAAATAAAAAAATCAGAACAACTATCATACCTTTCCATAGTGTCTTCATTCCCCTCAAACATCTTTTTCTTTGTTGCATCAAGTGCCAATCTAACATGAGTCTCCCAAGGGAAATCACAAGCCTCGAGACTGATTCTCTTGGCTGTTATATCATGATGATATGAAGATATGGGACTGCTGTCATACATCAGAAAATCAGTCCTTACCTCATGCCCAAGTGTGATGTCTTCCTCAATCTCAATCATCTCTCTTTCCATGAGTGGATGGATATCAACAAGTGCTGGTCCTCGAAATGTCTCCAAGTGAAAATCAAGTGTGCTGTGTGTCACAAACTCTGTCCCATGGCTGCAAGCTGAATCTTCATGTGTATGTGTCTTTTCTACCTTCATGACTTCATCACAGGACCCTTCAAGTCCTTCCTGCATGTCTCCACTTTTTGCCATCTTCATGTTGCATTATTTTTCATCAGATGTGGTTGACATAGAATTCTAAGATTCTTCTGTGTATGGTGAAGAGTGTGCCATGCTCAACTCCTCACAAAGCTTATCCACCTCATCTTCTTTTCTTCTCAAGGCATCAAAGTATATCTCACCAAGTGTGAGGAGATGAGCTCTATCTGCAAGTAAGTGTAGGTAGTTTGATTTCACTACCACCAAGGCCTCCTTGAGTTCGTGCAAGTCGGCAAGAAATGGACCTCCCTCAAAATCATCATGATTCCCTAGAGCCTTCTAACACAAACCTCCTATCATCTTATGAACATGATCAAAATGGGCTAGAGCTGCCACAACCATACCTTCATTTACCCTTAGTTGACCTTCCAAAGGATGTGACTTATGAGACCCAACACCTCCATGCAAAATTTCTGATTGGTCTTCATAATCATGCACCTCCAAATCAGCTTCCTTCTTGGCCTCTTCTCCATTACATCTATGTGTAAAAACTAGGGTATCATCATGCTCCATCAAAGGGTCACCATCAAGGTAATCATGATCTTCCTTAATGGCTGATCTAGAAAGTGTATGTACAGCTATGACCTCCTTAACCACCAAGTGATCCTCCATATCATGCAATGTCAAGTCAGTCTTATCCAAACCTCTTTGTTCACCACATACTGAAATTTCTGAATTACCATCATATGTATGAACAACATCCATCTCAAAGACACCCAAACCACAATTTGGTTCCTTGCCAAGATGAGGTAAGGGTGATGAAGCAATGCTAGGCTCAATTAGAGGAATATCAAACAAACTCATACCTTCTTGTAGCTGATCTAACATGGCTGGTTTGACAATCTCCATGGTGGTATTTTCTTCAATCTTCATGTGCTCTTCATTTGTAGCTTCTGTTGATAATATAGCTTCGGGCCTCATCCTTCTATCGAATTAATTAATGAGCAAATAAATAAAGTCGAAGACTACTTATTTATTTGTAGCGGACTTTTGTGAAAGGTCGTCCCATTTAAATAATGATTTATATTTTATTAAAGTCGACTTATTTGTAAAGGGTGCCACTCTTGTAAAGTCGTATCTCTTGAATGAGGCCGACCTCTCATGAAGAGTCACATCCATGTGTATATAAGCAAGGTGTCTACCTCTCATTTTATCATCGAATTCATTGAAGACAAGTTCGCATATTTTCTGAAGGTGTTCACTATCATCAGCAGATCGATTCATTATATCAAGGAGATTGACTTGTGTAGAAGTCATCATTATTTGTCAATTTCGCATCTAGTGAGGTGCTTCTGTATTTACTTCAGATCGACTTAGAGGTTGGCCAATTGTAAGGCATATTGCTGCTCAATTTTATATATATAAGAGATATATTTGTTGCTGAGTTTTTTCTCCCTCGAGGAGGCTTTTCCTAGGGTATATGTTGTGTTCTTTTGTTTGAATCTATGTTACTTCTATTTAAGTTAAATCAGATCCTAAAACTAACATGGTATCAAAGCGGGTTTAAGCAAGATCGTGATCAGATTTGTTTAAACAACAAATTTTTTTTTCTCTTCTTTTTATCTTAGAGCATCTATCTTAGCTTCAAAAATGGTGAAGGGACTCAAGGTTGAAGATAGACTTGATGGTGCCTCTAACTTCACCTCTTGGAAGTTTAGAGTTCTCATTCCATTGGAAAAAAATGATATTCTTCAGTTCGTGGGAGCGAGGTGCTCGAGCCTTCCGATGAGACAGAGAAAACACAATGGAGGAAGAATGGCACAAATGCCAAAAAGATATTGATTGATTCCGTGAAGGATCACCTTGTGCCTATTATCTCCAAGTTGAAGATAGCTAGAGAGATGTTCGAGACTTTGGAGGGATTGTATGAGATCAATAACACCAGCAGAGTGCTTGCATTAAGGCAACAACTACATCACATCAAGATGGCTAAAGGAGATTAAGTAATCTCCTTCTTCATGAAGATCGCAGAGTTGAAAGATCAATTATATGCCATTGGAGATATAGTCGAAGATAGAGACTTAGTCATGTTGGCATTGAATGGTCTTCCTCAATCTTGGGAGCCTTTTATCCAAGGTATCGGTGGAAGACCTAAGCTACCAAAGTTTGATCGCCTTAGAGCAGATTGCTTTCAAGAGGAATCCAGGTTGGTAGCAAGAGGGAATGGACGAAGCTCTCACAATGAAGACACTCATGTTCTTGCTGCTCAAACTTCACGAAAGAAAGGAAGAGAAGGGAGAATAGGCAACTTCAAGAGGAATAGAGATAGGAAATCAGAAGCTGCTCCTGAATCAAAGAAGAAGAAGGATCTCTCCCATATTCAGTGCTTCAGATGTGACAAGTATGGTCACTATGCTAGAGATTGTGCAACAAGACCAAAGCAACATGCTTCTACTGCGGATGTGGATAATGTCTCTCCTCAAAAGGAATCGAGAGATAACTCAAGTGGATTTCTATTCAACTCTGCCCTATCAAGCAATGTTCCAACCGATAGTAGCACATGGTTGATTGATAGTGGCACTTCTCGGCACATTACAGGATATAGAGAGCACCTTTTAGATTTGGTAGAAAGAGAAACCAACCTTCAAGTGATAATCGGAGATGATGCTTGCTATTTAGTGAAAGGTGCTGGAACCACCTCTTTTCACCTAGATTTTGGCATCCCTCTTCTGTTGAGTGATGTCTTATTCGTTCCAGGAATCAAGAGGAACCTTGTATCAATTTCAACGTTGGAGGACAAAGGATATCAAGTTGCATTCTCTGAAGGAAAGGTTCTTGCTTGGTCGAAGAACTCTAGCATCAAAACAATTAAGGTGATTGGTGTTCGCCAAGAGAGCCTATATAGACTTCCATTTGTCCGATTCAAGCATTGATGCATGATTCCACCAGTTCGAGTGAGCTATGGCATAGGAGACTTGCTCACCTTCACTTCAGAGCTCTTCCATCCATGGAGAAGATGGTTACTGGCCTTCCGAAACTCTGTTAGGAGCATGATGGTACTTGCAGAGGATGTGCAATGGGTAAGAATACTAAGGGTCCTTTTCATAGTAGTGAAAGTAGATCAAAATGTATTCTAGATCTTGTTCATTCTAATTTGTGTGGTCCAATGTCTGTGGCATCCTTGAGTGGTTTTTAGTATTATGTAATTCTCATTGATGACTATTCTAGAAAGACTTGGATTTATTTTTTGAAGTCTAAAGAGTCTGAAGAAGTACTTGAGAAATTCAAAGAATTTAAGGCTCAAGTAGAGAATTGGTCCGGAAAGAGGATCAAGGTTTTGAGATCTGATAATAGAGGAGAATACACTTTTGGAGGCTTCCGTAATTTTTGCATTGAGGCATGGATTAAGAGGGAGTTTTGTGTTCCTTACAATCCTTAGCAAAACATAGTTGTAGAAAGGAAGAATAGATCAATAGTTGAGGCAGCTGAAGCTATGATCCATGATCAAGACTTACAAACCTTCCTTTGGGCAGAAGCATCCATAACTGTAGTGTATGTTCAGAATCGGAGCCCTCATCGAATATTGGAAAATATGACTCCTGAAGAAGCATTCACAGGTGTGAAACCTGAGGTTAGTCATTTGAGAATCTTTGGTTGTCCTGTTTATATTCATGTGCCTAAAGATAAGAGATCCAAGTTAGAACCATCTGGCAAGAAAGGAATATTTGTGGGTTACAGTGAATCTTCAAAAGCCTACAAGAATTACATTCCAGGACATAAATAGATTGAGATCAGCAGGGATGTCTCTTTTGAAGAAGATGTTGCATTCAAAAGATCTAAAGGGTCATACATGGAGATAGATAATGAAGACTAGGAGACTCCTAGGAGACTCCTCCTACTCTGACATTGATCAAGTTGAGCCTTTGGAACCAATTGATGGGCCAAGAGATATTGTCATAGGTTGAATGAGACCTCTATGCGCCAAGGAAACTATGCAAGAGGCATAAAAGTTTGCAGCTCCTAGAGGCACATTCAGAGAAAGCAAAAGACCTCAGAAGTTTCCAGGCTATGTAGCATTGATGAGTCATATCATTGAGTCTGAACCTTCCAGTGTTGAGGAACCTTCAAGTCAGCAAGTATGGAGAGATGCTATGGTTGAAGAATATCAATCTATTATCAAGAATGATGTTTGGGACATTGTACCAAGACCTGAAGGAAAATCAGTTGTATCTTCTAAGTGGCTTTTCAAGATCAAGCATGTAGCCGATGGGAGCATTGAAAAGTAAAAAGCAAGATTTGTGGCTAGAGGATTCTCTCAAAAAGAGGGAATAGATTATGAGGAGACATTTGCTCTTGTTGCTTGTTATACATCCATCAGGACTATTATTGCCATTGCATCAGCTAAAGGGTGGAAGCTACACCAAATGGACATGAAGAAAACATTCCTTAATGGTGTGATTGAAGAGGAAGTATACATTGAGCAACCTGATGGATTTGTGATTCATGGGAAGGAGTCTCATGTTTGTAGATTCAAGAAGGCTTTGTATGGCCTTAAGCAGGTTCCTCTTGCTTGGTATGAGAGGATCGATCGATACTTGATGGGATTCTCAAAGAATGATGCAGATTCAAATCTTTACTTCAAGGTGATTGATGGTGAAGCTCTAATATTGGTTCTTTATGTTGATGACTTATTCCTTACTGGAGAAGAGCATCTCATTGCCAAATGCAAGGAGTTAGCTTCTGAGTTTGAGATGAAGGATTTAGATCTTATGCATTACTTTCTGGGATTGGAGGTGTGGCAGAGACCCAATGAGATTATTCTAAGTCAAGGAAAATATACCATAGACATCTTGAAGAGATTTGGGATGATGGATTGCAAATCTATGTCTACACCAATGGAAACAAATTTGAAGAAATTGAGTGAGTCTGCAGCTAGTTCAGATCTGGTGGATTCTACCATGTACAAGTAGTTGATTGGATCGTTGATGTATCTAGTCAATACTAGACTAGACATTTGCTATGCAGTGAGTGCCCTCAGTCAGTTCATGTGTGAACCAAGGCAAATTCATCTAGTTGCAGCAAAGCATATCTTGAGGTACGTGCGTGGCACAGTAGGATATGGCTTGAGATATACTTCCAGTGTAGATCTAAAGTTACAAGGCTATTCTGATTCTAATTGGGCTGAGAGTGTAGCTAACAGGAAGAGTACCTCTAGATGTTGCTTTAGTTTGGGGTCTGCTATGATTTCTTGGTGTAGCAGGAAGCAGTCTTTAGTGGCACTAAGCATTGCAGAGGCCGAGTGTATTGCGGCATGTGTAGCAACTCGAGAAGCAGTGTGGCTTCAGAAGCTCCTTGGAGGATTGTTTGGACAATCATTGGAGCCAACCATTATTCATTGTGACAATCAAAGCTGTGTGAAGCTATTTGTCAATCCAGTGTTTCATGACAGAACAAAGCATGTAGAGATCAAATACCATTACATCAGAGATATGGTATTGAGGAAAGCTATTCAGTTGAGGTATATTTGCACTGATGAGCAAACGGCTGATATTCTCACTAAGCCTCTCTCTAGAGTGAAGTTTGTGCACTTTCGAGACAAGCTTGGAGTTGTGGAGAATGAAGCCCTTGCTGAGAGGGAGACTCAACATCAGTGATATGTGTTATTTGCTATAATGCATTTTTCTTTGAGTTGGAGAAATTTGAGGTGAAAGCCCTTGCTAATGCATTTTTGTTTGAGACAGAGAATTTTGAGGTGTAAGCCCTTGCCCATCTCTGAGACGGAGATGTGGTTCTTTCCACCCTCTGGGAGTAGCCATGGTGGATGTCATGTTGAGAGACTCCATGACAACATCACGTTGAGAGACTCCGTGATGAATCCTTTGTACTTGTGTTTTTTTACACATGGGAGTAGCCATGGTGGACATCATGTTGAGAGACTCCATGATAACATCACGTTGAGTGACTTCGTGATGGGCACTTGTGCACATGTTTTCTTTCCATACATGGGTGTAGCCATGATGGACATCACGTTGAGTGACTCCGTGATGAAATATTTTCCACAAATGGGTGTAGCCATTGTGGGTGTCATGTTGAGAGACTCCATGACACTAGATATCTGGAAGGATTCCTCCCTAGTTAAGAGGGAGTGTTGATGATATAGCTTCGGGCCTCATCCTTCTATCAAATTAATTAATGAGCAAATAAATAAAGTCGAAGACTACTTATTTATTTGTAGCCGACTTTTGTGAAAGGTCATCCCATTTAAATAATGATTTATATTTTATTAAGGCCGACTTATTTGTAAAGGGCACCACTCTTGTAAAGTCGTATCTCTTGAATGAGGCCGACCTCTCATGAAGAGTCACATCCATGTGCATATAAGCAAGGCGTCTACCTCTCATTTTATCATTGAATTCATTGAAGACAAGTTCGCATATTTTCTTTTTAATGTCAGGGTCCTTCATTAGCATGCTTAGTTCCTGCATCAACTCAAATATAGACTTATCTGTAGTCATCTTTTTAAACTTTGCTTCTAACAACTGTCAAAGAGAGGCACAAAAATAAACATGCAGGTGTTGGTCACCAACATGCAAAAAAGATGTGACCCACGGAAACTGATAAACGCTATTAAAAATTTGACATGCAACTGAAGAACTGTAGCAAAAGTTAGAACTCCAACAGGTTGGTAGGAAAACTAGCTCTGATACCACTGTAATGTCCCAACCGAATCTGCTGTTTGTTTTTTTGTTTTTTGCTTTCAAATTTTTTGTGTTTTTTCTTGCCAGGAGATGCAAATAAAGCAAATAGCTAAAAATAACTATTTTATAAAGGAAATGCATAAACCAATTGCAACCCAGATTATTATTTAGCAACTAAAGCTCAAATGAAGCATACCCATTTGCTGCTATAAAAGGTTGCAGGTCTGATTATGCAAAACCAGCAAGCTGGAGCATACAAATTCGCTCACAAATCACCAAAACCTCGCTTCTCCACTGTGAAACGGATATGCAGCAATGTCTTCACCCTTGATGCCTCAATTGGGAGTGATATCTGATCCAAACCCTAGGTGTTTGCTTTGGAAAGAGTCACACACCCTTGCTGAAGTTGTACAGCCCTACTAAAGGTGTACGACCAGCATAGGGGTCACAAAATGATTTATTTTTGCCTTCAAAATTCTGCCAATATCCTCTCAAACTCGTTGCCAATTCTTCACCTCAAAATCTTCAATGAAACTCTCGAAATACTACTGCAAGTTGATCAATTGAATCATCGACATAACCCCTGAATGGAGCAACCAGCAAAAAAGACATTCACAAACAACACCAATTTGCAATATATTCCACGTGCATAGATCACCGAAACAAATCTCTAATCTGCAAAAAAACAAACTCTAAAAATCTGCGATAACAAGCTTCGGAAAGACCTCTGAATGAAGCCCTCAACAAACAACCTCGGGAGATCTTTCACTTCTGCAGTTACTATTGCTTCCGAGGGTTTTCATCCTTAAAAAGCAATCGTAACCAGTCATAAACCAGCAAAGGTCATCTCTAAAATAATATTCAAGCATATCCAAATGAGCTCTTCAAACCTCCTTTTATACTTTTCCATCAACTTTCGAGAGTTTATATTTAAAAACTCACTTTTAATAAAAATAACTCCTTTTTGGCTTCAAAAGACCTCTTTTGAATAATAATAATATTTTGACATGCAAGGTCCTTGTTTTTGAACATCCAAGATTTAAAACATTTCATCCTGGTTTCGATAAGCTATAACACTAAGGTGCTTTTTAAATATTTTAATATTTGACGACCTTAGTAAATAATTAAAATAAAGCCATTAATACATCGATTTTGCAGATATTGCTAGAATGCATCGGAATTGAAAATTAACTGAATTGGAGTGATCCCGATGAAGAATAATGATGAACGAAGCCAACCAGGTGACTATAAATAGATGTGCTCTCCAAGAATCTTGGAGAGCACACCAGAAGCCAGAAATCACCCCAGTGTTGAATATTTTGTCATTTACATCAAAGGTACATAGTTCTACTATGGTTGGATACATGGAAAAGAGAATTGGAATGATATACTGATATGTTCGATTATAAGAGGACCTTTTGTCAACAATTTTGTGTCATATGCCAAGTCATAATTGTTTGTTAGTGCCATATTAGCTTATGAATTCAAAGGTCGAGTCAAGAAGGTTTGTAATGTCTTGATTTAATGTTGACGGCTTCTATTATCCTTTTTTTTGTGTGGTCGACGGCTTGATTATCTCTTTCACCTTGGTTTCATGAGAGACAAATTTAACATTATCTAAGGAGTTGGGTGCTACTCGGAGTTAAAGTCAGATATATATTTATTATGATTCAAATGTTATGGGAGTCATGGTTTTTAAATAAGTCTGCCTAGCTTTAAGAAATTGGCTTACACAAAATAAAGTGCTGGTCTTACCAATCCTTGCTGCCATATTAAGGAAAATCGTGGTCCTTTTTTTAATGCAGATTATTCTTGGTGGAAGATTCGACTGGCAAAATGGAAGGAATCTTAGGCCTTGGTTTGTAGCGGTTTATTGATTAGTTGCAGCCAACTCTTGTAACTGCTGCGTCTATTTTCGAAGGGGAATCGTGGACTTATTTGGGCTATGGAAACTATAGTGGAGTGCTTCAGCTTTTGCTAAGAGTCAAAATTGACATTTGCTCAGGAGATGGCTTTAGATATCGGGTTTTTTATGGTTGGCGACGGCTTGTATTTCATGTCGACTTTTGCTGTCGGCTTATGGAGACGTGGAAGTTATTGTTGGTTGAAGGCGGCTTGTTAAATGTCTTTGTGGCTTCGGCTTTATTTAGCTCAAAAACGAATTTCGTGTTTGTAGTGGGTGGCCAAAAATTATGTCAAGTTTCTGCTTTGTTAGAACTTCTAAAATCCTCAACGTTTTTTTAATGTGGTATTATATGTTTTTGGAGACTTTCATTCTATAGAGTGTAGTGTTATGAAGTTGTGGTTGCATGTGTATGGGGGTTGTAGATGTGATTTCCAGGTCGTTTAATATGGCTATGAGTGTTATTTCAAATTTTTGAGTGTAGTGTTTTCAAAATGAAATCCGTTGAAATGTGAATGAGTGTGTGAAAATAAGGAGCTGCGCTGTATTCTTCAGGGACGTTCAAATGTGTGGTTTTGTTTTTATACGCAACTATAGGAAGCCGCGAAAGTGAGTGTGGAGCCACCTGGGCCAATTTCCATCATTGCCTATGAAGTTAACATATTTTTGAGCTGAGCAATTTTTTTTTAATAACCTTCAATGTGAACTATGCATGGAGCTAGTCGTGTGAGCATATTCATGCTCTATATGCAATCTTAATGCGTGGATAGAAATTTGAATAAGATCTTCAATGTGTTTTGTGAATGATGCTATCTGGAGTGTTAGATAATTTTTTTATTGATGTTCAACCATTACGAAATGAGTGAGTCGAATATGCATATTTAAAGAAAATTTTCAGAGTGTGGAACTATATATGCAATGAGAGCTGTGTGAGTCTGAAATTATATGAATTTGTCTTGTAGAAATATTTGAGGACATCGATTCTCTTATCAGTGTCTTTCTTTCATAGCTGTGAGTGTTTTGGATTCATCGTAGGGTATATAAGGAGCCATGAGAATGTTACAGTTGTTCCTTTCTTGCTGATATTACAGTTTCAAAGTGACATCAATTCTCTTGGATTGTTAAAGCAGTGTATAGCAACGTTTATTTTGGGAGTATATTCATTATGAAGTATGAGCTATGCTGATTAAGGTTGCAAGATTATTGAGCTAGCACTCAGGTTGTAGGAGTATATAGAATGAGGTAATAATTTGATTATGGTGGTTCTCAGTTTAAGGTGATTTTGTGTGTGGAAGGATGCACTTTTGAGTCAATATATTAGTAATACAGAGTTGTGAAATTTGCTAGTGAGTTGGTGCTTCAGTTGTACGAAGTTGGTGCTTTGAGGAAGTTGGTGCTTCCAGTGAGTTGGTGCTATTGATTTGTCGTGGTTTTTTACCCGAAAGGGTTTTCCATGTGAAATTGGTGTTCAGGTTGAGCTAGCACTCAGGTTGCAGGAGTATTCAGAATGAGGTAATGATTTGATTATGATGGTTCTTAGTTTAAGGTGATTTTGTGTGTGGAAGGATGCACTTTTGAGTCAATAGATTAGTATTACAGAGTTGTGAAATTTGCTAGTGAGTTGGTGCTTCTGTTGTACGAAGTTGGTGCTTTGAGGAAGTTGGTGTTTCGAGGAAGTTGGTGCTTCCAGTGAGTTGGTGCTATTGATCTGTCGTGGTCTTTTACCCGAAAGGGTTTTCCATGTGAAATTGGTGTTCTCCTTGTTGGTGTTTTCTCTTACTGTTTTATTTGTTGTTTCATATGGTTTCACGTGTTTAAAAGTTTAAAATACTGATTCATCGCCCTTCTCAGTATTTTTTGTGTGCTCTTCACCCAGAAAGTGGCATATGAGTCCTCTAGACCTCATGAGCTCATTGGAATCTTCAAATAACTCCTTTGATAACATTGACACACATCCACAAGGTCAGTGCCAACTACACAAGGGAACTTGAAAATGGGGACATTATAGAACGCCTATTTGGAGTGTGTCAGCTTTCAGCATCGATATGGAGACACTTGAGCATAGTTCAAAGACATCACATATCCTCCTCATATCTTCATTTCATGAATTGGAAGACATCTTGCATACCATCTTGGTTTTGTTTCTTCCTAAGGGGAGGAATGTTGTTTGGCGAGATTGGATCATCTGTAGCATTCAATGTCGAGCTTCTACCATCATTGCAAGAGACTCAACATTGAAGGGGGGCTACATGGTCTTTTTTCTTCTCTCTTATGGGGTGCGGGGGGGAGGAGGGTATTTTTCCTCGCATGGGGTTTTGTCCTCATTCTTTATTGAGAGTATTTTGTTTTCATCTCTCTTTATACATGGGTACCTAACATGGCCTAGTAGTTGGGACCCATCCTTGCATCATTTGCATATCATTAAAAAAATTCAAAGTATCACCTATTTCCTGCCAATAGATGGTAATTTTTTCAAAGTTCAGCCAAACCTTTGATGAAGGATGTCTACTTGTGTTAAATACAAATTGATTTGTGTATAGAAATGCTCTCAAAGAACTAAATATTTTTAAGCACGATAAGGATAACGAGGGGTGTTGGTGTGAATAAAGTCTTGTACCTAGCTAATTCCTAGTAGGGGGACTTATTCACATGTTAAGTTTACTTAGGTCCTAGGTGAACTTCTAAAAGTCATAGTTGTCTAGATAAGATCTTATCATATCTTATCTTTTTGACATTTTTGTCAAGTTAGTTTTCTCATGACATAGGATTAAGACACTTGTCATGATCCTGTCTAATCCTATGTCTCACCTTGGCTATATAACCAAGGGTTCTCATTTGTATTTCATTCCAATCTAATACCATTGCAATCTTGAGTATTGCATATTGGCCTTATTATCTTGCATCCATTATTGCAAATTTATGCTCTTGCTTTTCTCTCTTGTAGAAGGTTGTTTTAGGTTTTGCAGGTGATCTTGGAGGTTTGAGTCCCTCTAACAAAGTCCTCTCTTTTCTACTAGGCCCTCATTAATGAAGTTTTGGGTTGCCCCACTATCAATCAAGAGTGTCACTCTCTGACATTGCAATACTCATTTACTCAAAACGGATTGTACTTATGTTTAACTGTTAGAGTGGAAAAAGTTCCTCTTGAAACCCCTCTAACATAGCGGTCTTTTGGTTTAGCTTCTTCTTCTTCTTCCTGTTTGTTCCCTGAACCAGCTTCCGCTTTTTTCTCTTTATTATTAGAGATAATTTCCATATCTATTAGATGGGGGTATGTTTCTGAGACAAGAGACAAGTAGTAAGGGTTAGAGTATAAGTCTTTGGATAACCACAATTAATATTGAAGTGTATAAGGGTTTAGTCATAAGGACTTCATAGGAATGCTGTGTTGGAAGGTGGTGCCCTATTGCATGTCATAGGGTGCAAATTTTTGTTTGTATTTTGAGTTTGTTGATATAAAAATATCATATTTTGGCAAACATGTGAGTATAATTTAGTTTTTTCTCAAATTTATTGGTAGCTTAAACTAATTCAATCTTGAACATTCAGTATATATAAAAGCATGGTGGTTGTTGATTGGGAACTGTGCTTCATATTTTAATTCTAATTTTTATGAAAACATATTGTAAGAGCATTGACATATTGTTAAGTTATACATACATGTTTTCTTTCTATTTCTGAAATCTATCTTATGTAGGATAACAAGTGATCGAATTTATTTCCAGGAAGGAGGCACTTTCATTTGTGCAAGAGTTACTTGGAAAGATTGAAATAAAATCACAGAACCGTATTTTGGCAACTGAGCCTGAGTCAATTCCAGTAGTATTGTCTTTAGCTAAGCGGTACAAACTATCAGCCAATGAAACAGATTTGTTCCAACTCCTATTTGTTCGTGGAGCTTCTAGATCTACATTAATTCGTACTTCAACAGGTTCAGACAATTTACTAGATTAGAAGGATTTTTCTTAGATACAAATGAAGCTTATATCAACTGTTTGTATATGCTTTATTCTCCATCTTTATATCTACTCAGAAATTTTTGTAAAATATGTAAATTTTTATTCACAGCAGCAATAATTGGAGTGAAAGAAGATAAAGAGACACTCATAAATCTTTGTGGTATGAGCTTCATGGATTTGCAAGACTTCTTGCATGACAAAAGAACTCATATATCGGAGGGAATCATTATACAGGTGTATTTTTGTTGCCGTTCTCACATATGTAGAGTTTTGTGTTAGATTTATTCACTTCTTGATGTAATGAAGTTGCAGTTGGGCATAAACCAGACACTTCTGGTAGCCACATTGAACTCATTTTATAGTTGTTAAGCTTATAGATTTAAATTCCTCAACTTGATTTCTTAAATTTTGTGATATTTGTGTCATTATATGTAGTCAAGTGAAACATCAAAACCTGCTTCTGTTTCAAAGGGTATTGTAATTTGTTCAGATGAAAATGTTTTTCTAACTGTGCAGTATGCCTTCTATGATGCCTACTAAGCAACTGATATTTTTTATTTATCTTTTAGGATGATTATGACGGAAAGCTAATCATGTCCAATGATGCTATATCTGCATTATTGTTGCGGCCTCTGAAAACGGAACAACGCTTGAAATTGAATAAAACAGAGCTTTTAAATATTTTGGAGTCTAGAAAGGTAATATTGTTTGATTTCTTGACTTTTTTTGCTCAACATACAAAACAGTACAATTTGTAGCCATTCTAGAGAGCGATTTTTCTATGGTTAAAAAGCCTTTTTCTTATTGAAATGTTCTTCACATAGAACTTGCTTTTCAGTTGTGTGTTTCCCATCCTAAAAAACTCATAAAAGTGTATGTCTTCCATATGAATTGTGTGTCTACAGGATGCTTGTGCAATTTGTTCAAAGTAGGTTTTCATGATGACATGTTTTTTGTTGAAATCATTATCTTTAGAATTGAATTCAATTTTGGGATGCTCATTTGAAGTTATATTTCATGATAGCATGCTTTTGTTTAGTCGTTTTTCTTGTGGATTTCCATTTCTGTACATTTTGTGCTCTGAATAAATATTCACATTAGCATTTACTGTCTTTGGAGAAACTTCTTGAAGATGTATAATTAGACAAGTCCAATTGTCTAATTATAATTTGTTTACAAATGGGAGAAGCAATCTCATTAGCAGTAGCAGTCTTCTAATAAGATTGGCTATAATTTATGCCTCTGCTAGTAAATGGGAAAACAATTTGAATCCATGAAAATATCATTTCTTGTTATCATTCTTGATTTATGCCCTTTTCATTCTGATTTCCTTCATCTTCTTTCCCTCTACTTCTCTGTTTGGTATGTGTTTGTATAGAAGCGATTTTGTGGGATGATAGTGTAAAAGTTTGTGGCATAAATTGAGAACAATCTATTATGCTAAGCATGCTGTTATCATAGAAAGGACACAATATGAGTTTAAATATTTTTTTACCTAATTCTTTGACTTTTTTGACTCTCTGTAAAATCTTATGCGTCATGTATTTCTAACATCTTATAAATGTCAAATTCTGTTATTCCCCTTAACTGACCTACATTTCATTAAGAGGATCTCAATTGCATTAGCAATCTTATTAGTGTTAACATTCTAATTTATCCTTTTTAGGACAACTCAAGCTGGAATAGTATGTATGAATAAACCTTTCTTTAAATTATAAGGAGAAGCTCCTTAAGAGTTAACTAAACTTAAAACTAACAGAATTTACGAGTATTTTGCACAGATGTAAATATCTAATTAGTTGACTATGTTTTTGCTCTGGTTGCAAGTGTTGGATTGTCAAGAGTCAAGTCTTGCAGCAAGACTTTTAGATTAAGGAGATCAAACTAATTCAAGCACAAATGAACATAATTTTTCAAGGAAAGTCATCTATTTCCTAAGGTTGTCTGATTGGGGACATTACAAAAAGTTTACTTAAGTTCTTTCCACCTTTTTGTCATGGTTTGGATCTTGGATTAGGTTTTCCAGTTGAGGCGCCTATTATCTTTGGCATTGCCACCTAAATTGTGCACCAATCTTCTCTTAGACTTTCTTTCCTTCTTTCCCTTATTTTGGACATTGTGATGAGACTTTGGTCTGAAGAATTCTTTCTTGATGATGCTGGTTTAAGGATTCAAGCTTGCACCCTTTTCCACTATATGCTAGTACTATTCAAGTGTGAAGAATTTGATCATCTTCGTCTATCATCTCCCCTCTCTGAGTAATCTAAAAATCATTTTTATCAGACAAACTAGACCTTAGACAAGACATTTTAATGAATTTTTGACTGGAAGATCATTGATGGACTTTGATTAAAATGATAAGAATGACATGGCTACTGACTACAAACTTGATCGGAGGCAAATTTTCATAGTGGTACCAACAATTAGCATTAGCAGTCTTCTAATAAGATTGGGTATAATTTATGCCTCTACTAGTATAATGGAAAACAATTTGGAATCTCTCCATACATATAATTTCTTGCTGCCACCCTTGATTTTATGCACTTTCCATTGTGATTTCCTTCATCTCATTTGCCTTTATTATGTGATGTCCCCGCTCTAGTCAGTTCTCGGGAACAGTGTGTTAGCCCTTTATTGGACCCTTGTGGGCTAACTGGATTGGTTAGAGGGTCAATGGTACTTTCTGGAGAGTTGGATCGTTCTCGTGTTCAGAGCCCAGTATTGGTTCACAGCAGGCATTAGCAGACCAAGAGTCGACAGCTTCTGACGGCATGGGATTTTATGAAGAATTGTGGAAGTTATGCCTATTTGAGTGATTTAAGTTATTTATTAACTTAATATTTTATTATAAAGTCAAATTGACTTTATGCTTTTTAAATCACTTAAATATTTCCTAAAAAGTGATTTAATACTTAATCACTTAAATTAATAAAGTGCGCCCACTTTATTTAAGTCAAACTATTGAAAGTGACTTAAATTATATTTTTAAAAGATTTAAATATCCAAAAGTGGCGTATCTTCTTGGAAATCGTGCCTTTTGGCATATATAGGCATTTTGGGCAATGAGAGAATCATCTTTTGAATATTTTGACTTTGCCTTTGGCTTCTTCCTGTGCTTCACTTGTGATAGGGTTTTGAGTATTTTTTTCCATTGGAGAATGGAATCTCTTCAGTGTTGAGCACCTTTGAGGCTGTGAAAGACCAGCTGAATTTGTGCAGTTGTAAGGGCTTCATACAGAAGTTCTATTGTGCTTCATCTGAGTTTAATTTCAGCATTTCAGTGTTTTGGAATAAAGGACAGGGCTTCTCTACTTGGGACGCCATTCTGCATCAGATTCATTGTTTATTGACAGGGCCGTACCATAGCATCAGAAGGTGGTGATTTTCTCTTGGGATGCGTGCCTCCTTACTTGAGGCGTGTGAACTCAAAGGCAAAAAACGCCTTTCCTTGTGGCTGGTTTTGTACTCCATCATTGGCGCCCTCTATGGTTAGCATCATTTCTCCAACTTCTGAGTGGGAGACAGCAGATCGTGAGCCCCGGCAGTGATTTCTTTCAGTTTCAGCATTCTTGCCTGCCAAGCTGTCAAATTTCTTATTTAATTATTCTGGAGTCATTCGGGTATGTGATTTGCTTGCAATCTTATTGTATGTACTGCAAATGAATAACAATTACGTCTATTGCTCCAAAGGTTTTTGTATTTCAATTTTATGTGCTTTAATATGCTGCCGCCCCTTCTCTTCTGTCTATCAAACATTCTCTAAAAAATTAAATAACACATAAAGACTTAAGAAAATAAGGGTTTGAGCTGAGAGCCAGCAGGGCTCATCACATATTGCTATGTTTTTTAGGCACTCGTGAGAAGTAATTTTGTAGGATGATTGCATGTACAAGCTTGTCGCACTCATTGAGGACATCAATTGTGCTATTTTTGTTGATATCATAGATAGAACACTAGACCAGTGGAATTTTTATTTGGCTTATTCTTTGTCTTTTTGGATTGTGTGAAAATCTAATGAGCCATGGGTTTCTTACATCCTATAATTTTACTTCCCCTAAATTTCAGCTCCACAGTTTGAAAATTCTGGGAGTGCTTCCCTAGGGAACGAAGCCATTGTATTCCCAAGATAGCATTAGTATCTCCTAAGTTCAGCTCATAAAAATCATCCATGATAGTGTAATTCTCCAATGTGATACTAAGCTGTGGAACCCGTTGAGTGCAAGTCATATTAAACCTATCTTCCACCATAACATTGAATCCCTCAAAAACCTGTGCTCGAATACCCCTCTAGGTAGAGTCAATGAAGTTGTGGGTTGCCCCACTATCCACTAAGACTGTAACACGCTGCCCCTACAAAACTCCACGAACCCTAAATGAGTTGAACCTAGGGGTACTTGAGAGAGTAGCAATAGTTCCACCCTTAACTCCCTTAGGTAGTGGTCTTCCCTTATCTCCACACTCACTATCCAAATCACTATGATTTCTGTCCTAAACTTCTTCTCCCTTACTTTCCTCTTCATCATTAGACACAATCTCTATATAATGGACCTTTCCTTTTCCCAAACATCTATGTCCTAGCCCCCAAGGCTCCTTGCAACTGAAACACAACTTTTTCTTGCAAAGTTCATTACGAATCATCATCCATGCGAGGCCTTCTAGTCTCTTCCCTTTGAAATCGCTTCTTAAAATCTTTCTTAGGCTGGAATTTGTTCTTTGGGGCTGTACTCTCCATGTTCCTAGCCCTTTTTATGGCATCTTGTAGGATGTTAGGCTCAAATGCCTTGATTCATCCATGAAGAGGTTTTTCCATCCTTCCATGATTAACACTATAAATCTATGTTCAGATACATCGGTAACCATCACAAACAACTTCTAAAACTTTGAAATGTATGCTTCAACAGAACCCACCTGTTTTAGTTGTGCCGATTCCTTTAAATGCAATTCAGGATCTCTCCTGTCAAATATGTTCATTAACCTTTGAAATCTGCATAAGAGGCTATACTACCATGGCCCAAGGTTACTAGCACATGGTACCACTACTCATGAGCCTCTCTGACTAGATTAAGGGTTGCATATTTGATTACTTCCCTTTACGTCATAGGATTTAGTTGAAAGTATGTGTCCAATTTCTGAACCCAAGCACGTGCTGTACACTTGTTTGATTCATCATAGCTAGGAATAGCTAGCTTACCCACATTACATTGTAAATCTTTGTTGTTTCCTTGGCCTCTCTCTCCTCGAGGTCTGTTTCTATATTTATTGCCATAAAATTTTGCCAATGACATGGAAGCATGAAGCTCTTCACCAAGGGATTGGTATTCACACAAATAGTCAGTCCATCCTTCACCACCTCCTTGGTGTCCTACTTGTTCTCTATGCTGGTCCTCAAAAAATTCAAGCATTAGAGGCCTAGGAGTGGTTCTACTAGCTGTCTTGGGTGTGTGTACAGGTACATTAGTGTTGCTACCTTCACCTTGGTTGCCATTATGGCCGTTGCCATTGTTGTTTTCATTATTTTCATTTTCACCACGGTTATTTCCGTTATTGTGGTTCATGTTTTGCATCATCTGAGTTAATGTTTGGACCATTTGTTGCTGCTCCCTTGCTAAATCACTTAGCACATCCAATATACTAGCATTCAGTTGTTCCGACCTGTCCTATCTATCCCCCATATTTTCCTCTTCCGAATCAAAATTTACAACACCTCTAGCTTTCTTGTAAGTAATACATTCCCTATCTTTTAGATTCATTAATATGCATGCAACCAATTGAAAACCTCCATTTTGTCCAAAAAATTCTGCTATTAAAAACACGCATGAAATCCCACCGATTGGCAAGATTTCCAACTTTGATACCATTGATCCCAAGGCAATTTTGTTTTTCAAATTTACCAATTTATGCGAATAAACATTTTGTCAAAATAGTTATCATGTGGCAGCTCCGAACTTGTTTGCGGTGTATAAATAACAAAAATACATCTTTGACTTGAATTTCAATGCAAATATTACATATATTTTATAACTTCAATTGTACAGTCGATAGATATACGTTGCACCCCCTTAATACTTGTACGGATCAATCGATAGAAGTTGCGGCTCCAAAGAAGTTAACCGCTCAAGGAGTATCGCATCCTCCATAACAGCTGCGGCTTGATTTGAAGTGTGGCTGCTATGACAAAGTCACACCAATGAATATTATCGCCCCTTGATTCCTTGACTTGCCATGTGAGTAGGAGGAAATATATGATGCTCCTTTAATCATTCTACCTCCCTTTTTATACAAGCTACAATAGTCAAAGGGGAACTATTCAATCCTTCTAAATATCCATGCCACTTTTATCTGCAGTCACCAGTCTTAATAAAATGGACCGTCACAAATAATAGCAATGGGACGATAGGTCTTTTTTTGATATAATATTTTATTTTGTATTCAAAATTTCCCTTGCAAGCATTAAACTTGATACTTTGAAATTTGTCTCTAAAAGGGACTTCACGAATTTCGTAAACTTCCCTGCAAAATCTAATGTGAGAAACCTATATAATCTTTCCAACAAATTGGCTAGGGTAGATTTGTCGCACCACCAAAACCAATCACCCTTAGGGTTTCTGTCCTAGGGCTCGAACTTCGAAAAGCTCTCCAAAATCACCAAATAGAATACTATCCAAGCATAACCAAAATGAGCTTTCTTTTTCACTTTTTTATGCAACTCTACATTAGCTTTTCAAATTCCTGCTTTTTGATAATTAAAATAAACTTGGGAATAATAAAGTGACCCTTTTTAATATTTCATTAATCAACCACAGTCACTTTATGAACTTAATTGAATTAATTAAATAATATTATCCTTAAAATATGCTGGAATGGATAATATTAAACAATTAATTAAAGTATTTCCTTATCTTTGACATTAGCCTACAAGAATAAAATAGGCTAATTAAGTCTCTCTTGCTTAGGCATTGGAAGGGGACATTACATCTATTGAATGAGTGATATGTTTCCCAAGTGTCTTTTTGAGGTATGAAATAGGAAATACATTATGAATCCTACTGTGGTTTGGTCACTCAAGCTCATAAGCAACCTTCTTAATCTTCTGCTTGATTGTGTAAGGCTCGTAGAATTGAGGCTTGAGTTTCTCAGATCCACTTCACTTGAGAGAAGATTGTTTGCATGGCTATAACCTTAAGAAAACCATGTCTCCAACCTCAAAAATTCATTCATTGCTATGTGGACTTGCATACATCTTCTATTGATTTTTTGCTCGTTGAAGATTTTCATTGAGTGACTAATTTTTTTGGCTTTTCTTGACCAAGTATTTGGCTCCCGCCCCTCTACTATTTGTGATAACCAGTGTTCCAAGACTTGGACTTGCCTCAGACTCGAGAAGCTGATTTTTGACTCGGACTCGGATCCTAGACTCGACTCAACCTCGGCAAATTGAAAAACCAAGAAATTCAGAAATTTTTAAGGATTTAAAACTTGTTTCATGCACCCTTTAATAAATAAACCTTAAAGACACAATAATCTCATCAAATAGAAACTACTTTGATCACATACACAAACATACATCGATCACATAAGTATAAACACAAATTTTAGTTGAAGGAAATAATAGTACTAGTAGTAAGAGTTAAGACAATTAGATAAATATATGTTGTCAAATGTATACAATACTCATGGAATATGAAATACATGGCATCAAAAGTTCCAAACAAATATCAAAACAAAAGCTAGAAGCCTAGAATTCTATGGCTTAGAGGAGCCTGTATCACTCATACCTCTTGCGTAGGCGTCTAAGATAGGTCCTAGATGATGATGCAACCATGATCTTTGCTCGTGTCTCAATGACACCCACACCAACATCCAAGGTGTCTGCTCGTGCTCTATCCTCCTCCTTTGCCATGGCTACTACCTCAATCTCTCTATCCACCTGGTCAACCCAATCAAGGTTCTCATCACTAAAGGGAGGATCCTCAGCCTCAGTGATCCAATCTGATTGTGGATCAACCTCCTCTAATGTGATGGGTGAAAGTCAATGCCCAATATTTGTTTATGGCAAAGGAAAAGGTTGTAATGAGCATAAACTAGATCATTCAACCTCTGCACTGATAATCTATTGCACTTCTTGGAGTGTATGTGCTCAAACATACTCCAATTGTGCTCACAACTTGAAGCATTGCATGGTTGGCTCAACACTTGAACTGCAATCCTCTGAAGATTTGGTACCTTAGCACCCAATCTCTCCCACCATGCATCTGAGATGAGAAAAAGAAAAAAATCAATCTCATTGTTCAACTTTAAGTTTCAATATTTAATAGTAATATAATTTTTTTTTTAAAATTTTTTTAAACTAGTATTAAGCCCTTAATAAATTTTTACTTGGCTACAATGTTGATCGAGTAGCCTTGCATATATCTCGTGCAAAGAGATCTCCTTGCGCAAGTCTGAAAATCTCAATCTCAGTGACAATTTGTGCTCTAACACGAGAATCAAACATCTGCTCTATGACTGTGTAGAGCCCACTTAAAACCTCCTCATCCACCTTGAAATTAGGGTGGAATTGGAATGCTGGATTGAGGAAATATGCAGCTACATGTAGGGGCTTGTGAAGTTGGAGTTGCCATCGTTTATCAATGATCTCCCAAATGGAGCAATACTTATCATCAACTCCCCCATAAATGGATCTAACGGTCTCTTTGGCCCTATTTGTAGGCTTCTCCTTGTCAACAACTCATAGAAGAACCACTGAAGGCTTTGTGAACTGTAATTATTGTTAAACATTAGCATAAGAGTCAACAAAAATAAAAAAATAAAATAAAAATAAGAATGAAAATATAATGTAGAATTAGTGAAGTAATTACTAATTATATTTACCTTTATGATCTTCGTAGTAGGTACCCAAAAGCCTTGCTCATCAAAAATTCAACTTGCCACATCTTTCCCTGCATTGGTCTTAGCATATGACGAGGAAGTCCACTCCTCACTAACTAACATGCGCCTCAAAACTCCCTTTGACTACGACAAGGATTGTAATGTGATGAAATTGGTAGCAAATTGGGTTATCCCAGGACGAGCCAACTCCTTCTACCCTGTGAATTGCCTCATTAAGTTGAGAACTCATGTGTGATTATAAATTTACAAATATGTTTTGTTTTCTCCACACATGCTTTGATCCATACAATATTGCCAAGATCCTCCAATATGAGGTCAAGGCAATGAGCAACACAAGGAGTCCAAAATAACAATGGGTGCCTATCCATCAGTAGTCTACCTGCAACAACATAATTTGCTGCATTATGTGTACCTACTTGCACCACATTCTCTTCACCTACATCAGCCAAGACTCCCTCCAAAGCTTTGCAAAGGAATTCAACATTTTTGGTGTTCCCAGATGCATCAATAGATTTGATGAACATCGTGCCGCTTGAAAAAGAAACAAAATCAATGATTTGATAAAACATAAATTAAAAATCTTGATTGTTAATCACTAAATCAACGCATTT